>CM055205.1:8849587-9007087 GCA_029224185.1 Karalla daura | reverse complement strand
AAAGGCTTGATGATGGACAATAAATAACAACCAAAAGTGGGATGCTGTAGAGAACAAGTACCCAGAGGACCGTTACAGTGTCCATTTACAGAATGATTTTACTGTGGCTCTTATCAACATCCTGTTGAAGTTGGACTGCTATTGTTCTCTCACTCTGCAGGTCAAAAAAGCTGTAAAAGCCAGTAGAATTATTATTTTTATCAGTAATTTGGTGGTAAGACAGCTTTGATGTTTTATTTTGCACAATAGAGCTGTTCACAATCTTATCTTTGCTGAGATGCACTATAAAATCATAAAATGCAATCAAAAGGATTGCACTCTGTTCCACATGTACACTTATGAATAAGATGTTGAAATTATCTGGAGTGGACAAGGCCACACAAAGTCTTCTCCTGAGGACATAATCAATAACCCTCAACCTCAGTGCTATCTCTTTGAAGCACTGCTGCTGTTAGAGAGGGCAAGAAAATGGAAATGAGAGCAAGAGAATCCGTGTGATTGTTGTATTGCAATCTAATATACGTGTATATATGTTTAGTTACCAGAGACCAATTTAACATCCCTTCATTACATCTCTATGTCAAACACAGATTGGGCAAAGGCAGGGAACACACTCTGGACAGTTCACCGGCCCATTGCAGATCACACACACACACACCATTCACTCTCCCACTCGCATCTAGGGACAATTACAGTCTCCAATCCAATCTCCATGCATGTGTTTAGACTGTGGGGGGGGAACCAGAGTACCTGGAGAAAACCCACACAGACGCTATTCGCTGATTCACTCCAACGCAGCATCTGGGTCTGATTTCACACAGCAGCAGTGAAGCTGAATATTTTGGTTTTGGACCTCAGTGCACAAAAAAGGTCAAATATGTAACTTACAAGACGAACAAAACTGACCAAGACATGGAGCAAACAGGCATTTTACAGCAGTGCAGAAGACTTTTGAGAGATAAGCTTTGTATAGATGAGTTAATTATATCATTATCAGAGTGAAAACACTGAAACATTAAAAGTACACAAATTGCACACATATATTGCACATTTCCACAGTAAAACAGCAAACCACAGGGAGCACCCTGGTAGTGTTGCACATGTGGCCTCGACTGACCTTATGAAGGCCTTAAAACATCTGAAATATTATGTAAATGTTGCCACATAGCTGTCATTTTGAAACATGTGTTTCTATTGGCAATAGCATGCGAGAAAAAAAAAGCAGAGGGAGACAGTTTTATCACCACTATATTGGTATATAATTGTGCTTGCACAATCTCTAGATGAATTCCCCTGGTTGATGTTTTGTCCCTTTGTTCCTGTGTGGCTGCAGTGTCTCCATTTAAACATTGATCCATTAGCATCCACACAAACTCAGTTTCTTCGTACTTGAAAGTAGCTCAGTCGTTTCGCTTGTCATAACAAGTCGGTCGATCAGAGGCTGGAACGTCTTAGTGCTGAGTGCACAGTAAGTGAGTCCACCACATACACACAGATGTGTACACTCTCCAGACAAATAACTAAGCACACAGCTCCTGAGCATTCTGCAGGAACAAAGCATGTTATTATCCCCAAGAGACAAAATCGCAGAGTGAGTTTGCTGTCTCCTTGTTTGGCTCTCGGCATCAAAGATTTTCAGAGGCGTAACGATAAGGAGGGATCTGCAGATGTTTTTCACAGAGCAGCGGCCAGGGAGCACTCACTTTCATCATGGACATGGATCCAGCTCTTATTTGTCAGAAAAAATGGTTTATTGTTCAGCGACGTGACAGGTTGAGTAATGCGCCACCAGACCCACTTGGCTCAGTGGCGAGTGGTGTAATCCATTCTCCCCACAATCTGATCCTACGCAACCCACACGGACGCCATTTCAATTACACATTCACAGATCAAATGGACTGGACTGTCGACAGGCCGCCGTCTCTGTGTGAGCCTCACCATGTCAGAATGAGGCCTGATCGTTCAGTAGTGTCTCAGAAATGTTGCATTTTTAGAACTCGTGAGGACACCTCGGTCTTATATAACACTGCTCTGGCTCTAAACAGGTTTGTAAAATCCACGCTGCTCTGGGGCTGAATCCAGATATTATGATTAATGGAGACATTAGAGCCATTAGAGACAGTTTATGGTATGAAATACCATGGCCGCACAATATCCCGCTCGGCATCAATCTTATCCGACACCAAGGCCACTGTGGGGGATGCTAAGTGGTGCCCGCTGGGTGGGAAAACAGACAGAACCACTCACTGAGTCACATTACTAATTCAAAACACCGAACCTGGGGGATTTTTTGATACGTGCACCTGCTGAAAATCACCAAGCGCCAGAAAATGGTCTCCATTATCAGCCACATTTTCTCCAGGCAGCAGCAGCAGCACAGGCTGCACAGAGATGAGTTCACAAAGACAGTGAAAAGTGCAGCCAGAAGACGGAGACTTTGGGAAGAACTGGAGGAATTTGTTCCTCAAAGCATTTTACTCACGGTTGAAGTTCCTGCGGAAGACATGAGGCCTCCAGGGTCGGCTGCGGATCCAGTTCAGGCGTCGGTGCAGCTCCATGATGCCAGGCTGTGACACCAGGTGTGTCGCTCACCCATCAGACAGCAGCACCCCAGCTGCACCCTTTCCCATCCCTGAGACCGTTGCCCCCCACAGGGCATGAGTGGTGCCTCAGCAGCCTGGGCTTTTAAGAGCCAACTCTTTGTGTACAGCTCTGTCCCGTGTTCTCAGAGACAGACAGACAGAGAGAGAGAGAGAAAGAGAGAGATGTGGCAGACAGTGCTGTGGTACTCAGCAGCACTTCCTTTATCTTTTATGCATGAGTCAGTGGAACCCAACTCCCTCGGCCTCAGGGAGAGAACGTAGGCCAGCCTCTCCCAGGAAGGAGCGCGCCTATCGGCGGGCAGCATCTGAGGCAGCGAGCGCACACCTTGCTGAAATGTGAAATGTGATGCTGCTGCTGTGCTGAGGCCCCCTGTGAGGACAGGTGGGTGGGCAGAGAGGAGGCGGAGCCTAGGACGCCACCTGAGGAGGCTGCAGCCAAGATGCAGCTACACAGCATGGTGGCCTCCATGTGCGGGTTATATAATACTCATCCACAATCACATACCAAAAACTGAATTGTACAGATAATTCTTTTGTTTTTTGGCAAGTTTTGGTAGGACAAAGGTTGCTGTACTTGACTCTCTTTGTTACATATGCCTGTTACTGAAACACATTGAACTTTTTCATTGAGGGGCCAAATTACCACAAAACAACATCACACTAATAAGAGTTAGATCAGAACATAGTGGTAGACATTACAACACATTTTGTGGGGATTTTAACCATTATACAGATCCAGTCAAGACAGATTTACGATTATGTCGATCGCTATGGTGATCAAACAACAAAAAAAAACAAAAAAAAAACAAAAAGGGGGTTGACCGCTCCAGATACACAGCATCAGGCCCCGACACCGGCATGCTACACACACACACACACACACACACACACACACCTGGACACACCCGCAAACACACAGACCCACACACGCACAGCCAGCCCTGTAAATTGGAGCACTGATGATGTCACAATTGCCATGTACCTACCTTGTACAGCCCTATGAATAGGAGCTGTGATGATGACAGCGATGATGTCACACCTGCAACCTGCCTTATATTGCCTTGGTAACAGGAGCAATGATGATGTCACACTTGCAACATAGTTACCAAGCAACAACTAATGGGAGCCATGACAGTGCCACACCTGCATCCTCACACAGCCAGTGTGGCATCATCACACAGTCAGGATGATGTCACAGCCTGGGCATCGACCCCAGAACAGAGTTTGGAAGCAGGGGCTGGGAGGACACAGTCGTTGAGTCCTTCATGGACCAAAGAACGGACGGACGGATGGACGGACGGACGGATCAATGGGATTACAGGACGACGGAAGGAAGAATGGAGAGAGGGAGGCGGGCGGGCGGGCGGGAACAACAAAAAGAAAAAAGAAAAAAAAAACAAAAAAAAAAAAACCCCAACAAAACAAAAGTCCTCAAACATTCTAGGCTGGATGTGTTCCCTCTCCATAGCTGCATCAGCAAGTGGCCGTCGTGCCTGTAAATGCATTTGAGGTCAAGATGATGTCAAGACTGATGAAGCCACACCGAATGCTCAAGCTGTACAGCATACAGTGCATAGTTGAACTTTCTGAGAGGTTGATAATGGAGTTGTTTGACAACCCTGAAAGTTGTTCAGTTTGCAGCGATAAGGCACATTTGCAAAGCTTAGACAAGCAAGCGGCAGAGAAAGCTCCCCCAGGATTAATTATCCAGATTCATTTTCTCCAGTCTAACCGCTTAATTGACTGACTCAAACTCGTTTTGATTTGTACTAGAAAATATAATTAGATTTTTGCTGGAAAACAGAGCAGCTATGCAGGGGGGGGAAAAAAAGGACCAAAGACATCATTTAAAGTGACTTTGAAATTAATCTTCATAAACACTGAGCTGGATTTCAGATGACAGCTTTTGATGTTATTAATAACTTACCCAACTGCACAAAACCATAACAGCGCACCATGCTGAGGTCTGACAGGACGTCCTGCAGGGTTCCAGCACCGTGACCTCTCGTGGCTGCGGGTCGGCCTGTTGTGTTCCAGGTGGAGGACACAGACTCAGAGACGGGACTGCCACATAACATACTCGCCTTTATTCAGATAAAACAGCACAATCCCACAGACGTCTGAATGAATGAGATTTCTCCTGCTGAAAAACACATCCTGCATTTTGGTTTAGGTCCAAAACATAAATAAAAATTTGACCAACAGAGCAAGTACCTCATGACAATACAACAAATACAAAAAGAGGGAAAAAAAAAAGAAAAATTCAACCCAACCGGAACACAAAAACACACATTAGAAACATAACCGCGCATGTGAAACATACTTTACAATGTAACATTCAAGTTTTTTGAGTATATAATAAAGTTTACATATCATAGCAATATATAGAAAAATCTGTTTACTGCAGACACATAAAATAGACCATGTTTAAATGACTATGATCCCGGAGAAAGCAACAGCTACCAGGTGTGTGCGTGCTTCTCTTGGCTGGTGTTTGTGGAAGTGCTTGTGTGGCGACAGATCATCTAAGGCCTGAACAGTGAACTACAACACCCAACCGATCACCTGGAGAGACATTTGGCCAAGCCTACGGCGACGGGTCAGTAGGATTGTGCTCGAGACACCGTACACAAAAAAAGATCTACATCACGATAACAAAAATAGACTTTGGCGGATCGACACCTACTGAAAGGCACATTTAGCTGATGAGGACTACGATGCACTCCGTCTAGCTACGGCTGGGACTTTCTCACAAGCGGAGACACTGTGCTACGGCTTCACGAGACTCTGAGCAGCGAGACGGCCCAGCCTCTTTGAGACCCTCGCTTACCCCTTGGTGGCGCAGATCAAAGGCAGACTGAGACTAGCTGTTAAGACGGGAGTGGCTTTAAAAACAAACGTGTGCACGTCGACGCGGCTGGTCCTGAGGTTTCTATGTGGAAGGTTCGGGAAAACTTCACCCGGAGGAGTCTGGAGGGGGTGTGCTCTCACACGTCAACACCGCAACACCACTCTGCGCTTAGAAGTCGCTGCGAACGAGGAAACGGAACCGTGAAATAAGGCAACGGAAACTGCATAAACGATAACTCTTCACGCTGTAGCTGGTCACTGGAAGTTCATATTAGCTACCGCTAGGAGGCACCAGAGATCCAACGCGGGCAGCACGGGCCTCCTCTTCTTCATTCAAGACGTCTATCTAAAAGGAGGAAACCTGTCCCGCACGACGCTGCGACTGACTCATGATGGCAGTCACAGTACGGTCACCGAGTGGCGGCCACAGCAGCACGGCCAGGAGGAGCCCACCGCGCACTGCTTCTGCTGGGCCGCACCCTCCACATTTGGTCCTTCATCTCAGTAAAAGATTAAGAATAAAGCTTCTGAAATGCAAAGAAAATACCGGCAAAAAACAACAAGCAACGGAAATGCAGCATGTGCAAAAGGTTGCTGCAGTTCACAGAGGTCTGTTAAAAAGTAACAGGAGCGAGGTTTCTGGACATCATCGCGGCTGCCGCTCACGTCTTCCTTAAAAACCTCAAACTGAAGTGTACTGAGCAGCCACAAGGTGGCACAGCGAGCCTCGTCAAGTGATGCAGACGTGGACGTCCAAACCGCTCTGGGTTTATACCAGCTGTAGAGGGGACCCCCCCCCACCCTCACCCTCACCTGTTCTGGAGGCAAAGCTGAAGGATCCAAACTGGGGGGTGGGGTGCGTGAGTAACATGTTTTTCCTGTGTGTTCACCAAGTTATTTCCTGATCTTAATCACACCAACGCTCCAATGAGTATAGTCAAAGGTCATAATCTTAAAGCTAATTTCCTGCATGGGAGACGCGGTCCGACACATGCGGGACATTCTCCTCGCGTCTTTTTGCTTTTTTTTCTGTTTTGTTTTGCTTTGCTTGGTGCCTTTTCCTCTGCAGCGCCCCGCTGAGCGTTAACGATGCCCTGCAGGATCAGCTTGTTGGCTTCCATTTGTTTCAGTGTCACCCCACAGGCTGGCAGCCAACTGTGCATGTGCGTGTGCATGTGTGTGTGTGTGTGTGTGTGTGAGTGTGAGCTGTGCTGTGTGTGTGTGTGTTGCAGTGTGAAGGGGTAAACGGGAGGGGGAAGTGCCCAACCGACGCCGGGCCGCGCTCCACTGAGTTGACTATACAGTGTTGCGTTGTTGAGAGGGCACTGGTGTACAAAACTAAGCTGTCGTTCTATTCTTCTATATGCGAGCGAAGAGCAGGAGGAAGAGGAGGAGGATGATGAGGTGTCTCCAGCTCCTCTCTCTCTCCCTCTCTCTCCTCTCCTGTCTTCTACTCTCACCTAAACCTTGATTGTCGGCCGCTCACACCTTTTGTGTCCGATCACGCTATTCTCTCGGTCCAGCCAGAGCATTTCTGTCCTGAGCCCTTCGCCGCTCCGTCATTCCACCTTGTCCGTGTCCAAGTTGTCCAGGTCGATGTCTGGCGAGGCCACGCAGCACATGCACATTTTCTGTGTGTACAGCGAGATCTTGTCTACAGTAAAAAAAAAAAAGAGGGGGGAAAAGACATTTTAATTGCATGAATCGACTGATAACTCTTCATCTGCACTCGGCTCCATGGGTTTTGCACCGACGCTGGACAACTCTACTGTACGTGAGCTCTACAGCACTGTGTGCTGAACTTTGAAACACTAATCCACAGCGCTATGGAGAGTATGTACATGTGCATACAGAGGCTGATCCACATGCAACGTAAAGCTAGTAATCTACTTCCAGAGATGATCCACAACGGCATCGCACAACCGCATCCATTGACGGAGAAATTGCACAGCGCACTGTGCCTCGTTGTTCCACTTAAGGCTTGCACCAACACGTTTCCTTGGCGCTACGATGCCCGTTGTGCACAACACGTCTTGTGAAATCGAAAACGCTCGGTATGCTGAGCACTCACTCCTCACTTGTATTTCCTTATGCCACATGTCTATTCTCTGCTGCATTTTAATATTGGCATGCTTGAGTGAGGTAGAATGAAGGGAAAAGCCGGAATGAGACAGGCAGGTCAGTGGAGGCTCCTCACCCAGGCTCTGCTTGAGGAAGGCCGGTCTGGAGCTGGGCGGCAGGTGGATGCAGACGTAGTAGACCGGCACGCCCGACAGGGCCACGGCGATGCCCACCAGGGAGTTGATGGTGTCGCTGTAGAGAGGGACCACGACCAGGAAGACGCTGCACACGCAGTACACGATGGGGAAGAACAGGGAGAGCTGCGGGCGGAACGCGCAGACCAGGATGTTGAGGTCGCCCTTGAACTGCTCAGACAGCCCGCGGTGCGCTGCATTTCATGGCTCAGCGAATCAAATGAAGCGATTGGATTAAGTCCTATTAGGCTGAAAGCATCAAGGGCTTTAAAGGATTGTCATAACTCTCGACTGAGGCTGCTGCTGCTGCTGCTGCTGAGGGTGCAGGGGGCCCCGGGCGGGACACGCTGTTGATGGGTAAACAAAACACAGATCTCCACCTGGCTTAAACTTAAGATGGCAGCAAAGATAACCCAAACCGAATTTATCCAGCTTACAGCCCGTCTCACTTAACTTCTGCTGCCAGACAGCCGGCTGCTCAGGCCCCTGCAGGCTGAGGCTCCATCAGAGCACACTGGGTGCCCGGCCAAACCTCAGTCCTTCAGGACCCAGAGCGCTACAGCAGCACGGGCTGTGGTTTTGGGTGTGACAGCATGAGAAACGACGGTTCCCCTGAACAACAAATGCTGCGCCGCAAGGGGTTTCAGGCTGGTTGCTGCCGCGCCATCATTTATCAGCTATGGAGAGAGTTTCTCCATCAAAGGACAGATGGTAGTGAGGGACTCTCTCAGAGGGACAGACGTCTCGCTCTGCAGCAACAGACTCAGCCAGAGCCTCTAACTGGGATAAGACAGCATATAGATGAAGTTGCTTTTCTGAGTTATTCTGTTTGCGTGAGATAGGAGCCTTTGTGTGGGACTGTATCGAGAGAGGAGATGACACACAGGAATAGCTACCACTCTCGAAACTAGGACTGTAAACATGCGTGCCAGGACTTCACTGTGTTGTTTATGGTTTTTACCTTCACAGGTCGGGGCAGATCGGGAGCTTTCACTCGAAGGTAGATCTGGCTGGCTATTGACAGGCCAATGAACAGCCAGTAATTAAAGCTGAAATAGTTGATCAACTGGAAAACGTCAGGCACAGTCAGGTACAACAGCGACATGCCGCCCTGGTGGGACAAAGACACAGTGTGAGAGTCTGCAGAGGAGCAGGCGTCTTCTCTAATGTGATCTGGACAGGTCACAAAAAAAGAAAAAAAGAAATAGTGTGATGCTGACGTTGAAGAGCAGGGCAGGGATTGGTGTGAAGCGCTTAACGTGGATCATGCACAGGACATTAGGTAGGTGGCCTTCTCTGGAGCCGACGAAGAACAACCTGCAGAGGGAAGCAAGGAGACGAGTTTGATCGCAGCCTGACACTGGAAACCATCCTGGTAGGGTTTGGCATGAACGTCATTCTACATGAACGCTGCAGCTGGCTCTGCTTCCACTGACCTGGAGGCAGCGATGATGGAGGAGTTGAGGCCTCCGTAGCAGGAGATGGCCACAGACAGAGGGATGAGCCATCGAGCCCAGCCCAGGACCTCATCTGCAAACGTCTGCAGAGACATTCAAGAAAGTCAGTTACAGTTCTCGTTGATTAGCAAAACCAGTCACGGAAGCGTCCAGGAACTTGTTTGAACTAGGCTAACAAACTTTAATCCAGGTGCCAAATAAAGTCAGAATACTCTGAATATGTTACTGAAATGATCCTGAGTGCAAACACAGGCTGCTCATTCTTAATGCACTTGACTGCATCGTTCACATCTGCACAACACGAGCCGTCACGCATCATGGTCCAGCTCAACGGTTGAAGCTGTCCATAGAGGCCGATTGGCTAATCTCAACGTCTTCACAGCTTTGTGCGTTTCCGGCCCTGGGAGGTAATATCTCCGTCTACGATCACCGAGGTATTTTTCTCTGAGGTGTTTCCTTTCTGTGGCTTCTGCTTTTAGAGTCCGCTACAGCTCTCGGTGAAAGTGCTTATAAGCAGAGTACATTTCACCGAAAGCCAGGTGTAGGAGCCCGAGGTGCTAGAAGGAGCTAGAAGGCTTGACGTGACTGTGTGTGTCCATGCTGTAAATGATCCGCTCCTGCGTGCTTCGCCACGTATCCTAAAACAAAACAAACAAAGTCAGCGCCTGTGACTCATGACTTCTGAGGGCCCCCGAAGTGCCTCAGAATGTTTACCAAGCATCTGAATGACTTTCAGAGGGAGGGGGAAGATAAAACAAAGAAACAATCAGATGCCATCATCAACGGCCTCGACTCTTCCGGCTCCTGTCCACTAATCTCATTGTTAACGTGCGCGCTGGTTCCCGAGCGGCGCGCTAACCTCTTTAGCGTTAGATGCCATTCCCGTCCTCATCGCGGGCCGGGTGCTGGCCGCCGGCCAGGCCCAGAGAGGACAGGAAGCTGCTGTCCCCGCGCGGCAGAGCAGACGCCGTCCATTTAGACGGGGCCCCGTGTCGCCCTCTGGTCGGGCTAACGGCCGGACATTAGCGCGTGCGCGGCCCGGCTCGGCCGCTCGCCTCGGCCCGGCTCGGCCGCAGCCAGGGACTCACCACAGCCACGGCCTCGCTGCTCAGGATTTTGTCGGCGTCCATGACGACGTAGTAGGCGATGTTGGTCAGGATGTAGATCACCGTGACGATGGGCATGGAGATGGCGATGGACAGAGGCAGGTTCCTGCGGCGGAAAGCGAGACAGAAGGTGACAATGAATCTCTTTCTGTGCTTCATGAGATGATTGCCGTGCCTCTCAACTCTGTAAAGACTTGAGGAGAGCAGTCTCCCCTCTCCAAGCCGTGTGTTCCCCTTAGGCTACATTACTCGGTATGCAATGCTCTCAGGAATGAAAATCCACATGAAATACCGGGGCCCGTACCTCTCAGGGTTTTTGATCTCCTCTGTGATGAAGTTGAGTGTGTCCCAGCCCGAGTAGGAGTACAGCGCTGAATAGAGGGCCAGGGCCATGTCGCCGGGGTCCAGCTTGGAGCCTTTGAACGAGTCCTCAAAGTTCTGGTCAAAACCTGCAGCACAGGAAAAGGAGAAAGTCTTTTTTGTTTTTGTTTTTTTTAAGTTTGCATTCAGGTCAGACAGACAGGGTCGTTCCATAAAGGTGGAGGACAGAACATGGTACCTTGTGCCAGCTTCACCAGGCCGGTGATGATGATGAGGATCAGAGCCAGGACCTTGGCTACGGTGGAGACGACCTGAAGGATCGCGCCCCACTTCACTTTCATGCAGTTCACAAAGGTCAGCAGACCTGTCGGGATTGAGAAACCCGCCATTATGAGCAAACAAGCTTTCCATGCACGTTCTTGCACTTCATCCTGTTGCTACCATCACGAGATAAGAGACCCTGTCTCGTCACATTGCTCCTCACTCAGTGATCATGCCGAACTTGAAAAACCGGTTCACCGGTTTCTTTGCGCTGCTGTTTTAAGATGCCCCGTATCTTGCATCACCCCAAAGCTGCAGGCTAGGCTAGCTCAACTCGGGGAAGGTTCGCTATGAATCAACAAGAATGAAGTGCACCTGCATATCCCCACATCAGTTGGCGTGATAATCTATTGAAACTGCGCATGTGTGGTTCCCTGCTGCTGCAAAGACCTCTCCAGTGCAGCATTTCCTCCAATCATCGTCCCTGATGGCATTTGAGCCTCTGCATGCCTCCTCCAGCTCTCCAACATTCAACAGCCTGTGACTGACCTCCCACGGGGGGTGGGGGTTAACATGGAGGAGCAGGAGCAGGGAGGAAACGGTGCAGAGCCAGGTGCAGGGCAGCAGGGCGCCAAGCAGAAAGTCAATTAGCAAACGACAGCAGACAGAGCCCATTAGCAGAACTAATTCAATGTGATTCAGGCTATTCGGCCCTGCCGTTTCATCTTGAGGCAACGACTTCTCTGTCCCGAGACCAAGAATGAAGCACTGACCCACTCTGTGGCACAACAAGTCTTTCTACCGCAGTTTTGGTTAAAATCGCATTAAAAAGCTCAGCGTTTTCCCCGTGCTGTGGACAAAGAGAGACCGTGTTAATTCTGCTCAGTGACACTCATACTACTGCCTTGTTTGCAGACACACACACACACACACACACACACACACACACACACACAGGTCGCACAACAGCCTCACATGTGATGCCAGCAGCGATGAGGCGGACGGCGTCGTAGGGAGCCGCGCAGGTTGGGAAGAAGGGCTGGACCAGGTAGCTGGAAAAGGTCAGAGCGATGACAGCCTGGCAAGCCGGCTCCACGATCAGCAGCGACGTCCACAGTCTGCAGGGGAGGGCATGGGGTCGTTACAAAGCAGAAGTTACTGGGAATGTTCTGCAAGAGGTCTGGCTGCAGGAAGGAGCCAGAAATCCCATCATTAGAGGGCTAAAAAGTGCAAGTAGTAAGGAAAAGGGTCAAAGTGCTGGTATTATTGTATACATTGTTATTAAACACTTTATTCAAACAGACTGACATTCATCTTTTGTCAAAAGAGACCTGTGCATAATCAGTAGATACTTAAGTTATACATAAACAGGAAAACAAATAATTTAGAGACATGCATGGATATGTTCCACTGAAATCTAGATCTTTCAGGAGTTCATTCCACTTGTGTGCAGCATAGTATCTGACACCAGTTTTTCCAAATCGTGAACGAAAGGTAAAATCTCCTGATTCATTTACCGCGACAGGCACACTTCATCCCAACTCGTTTACACAAGCCAGATCCCATTTTTAGCATCCACACGTGGCGCTAGTTTTGAGCCTCTGCGGCGTGTCGCTGGCGGATTAAAAGAATTGAAAGAATGTGTTTACGGGACTGCGAGCGGAGAAAACAACCATGTACCGAATAAAAGCCAAGAAACCCCCAAAGGCCTCCAGAATGTAGGCGTAGGAGGCTCCAGATTTGCGGATGGTGGTACCCAGCTCCGCATAGCACAGCGCACCAAACACAGAGAATATCCCCCCGATGGCCCACACCACCAGGGACAGGCCGAACGAGCCCGTGTACTTCAGGACCCCCTGCAGGAGAGAGAGAGAGAGAGAGAGAGAGAGAGAGAGAGAGAGAGAGAGAGAGAGAGAGAGAGAGAGAGAGAGAGAGCGAGCATTAGAAGGAGCTGTACCGTGTGGTGTGTGTGTGGGAAGAAAGTGGTGTGAAAGCTGTTACTTGATCTGCGGTGCTGATCAAACAAAGAGGACCAAAACCGGTATTCAAACACAATGTGAAGTGACTGCCAAAGGATCGAACAACGTGGCTCAATAAGCACAGACAAGAAATTCAGCTTTTCCACAGTTTGAGTGAAATACGCGGGCCTAACGAAGCCCAGGCTGGTACCTTAGGCGAGACGAAGATGCCCGAGCCGATCATGTTCCCCACGATGAGGCAGACGCCGTGTAAGAGGGAAATCTCCTGCTTCAGACGCACGCCGCTGCCCTGAGACGCCGCGTCTGCCTCGACAACCATTTTGAGGGATCGGCGTCACGCTCAGCCGGGGTGAGACGGAGGTTAGGGAAAAGATGGAGGCCGGGGAGCTCAGGCGAGGAGGGAGAATGAGAGGACGGGATAGAAGGAGGGGTGCGGAGCAGCACGGGGGGAGAGAGAGGGAGGCAGGAGTGTCACTGGATGGTGGTGGATCTCAGGCTGCCATCGCTGAGTCCCGGCTGTAAATCTCCACTGGAATGACCTGCGGCGGAAACGAGAAAACATCCCGTCACAGAATGTTAACGGACAGGGCGTGCTAGCATCCCCAACACACAATCACACAGGGTTGTGACGTGCCACTCAGTACTGGGAACAATTGAGTTCAGTTTGTTGTCTAAGATAAGCAGAGACGGCCACTGTCCTGATAAGGCGAGATAGATGTCGCTCCTCTCCAGTTATGGGGATAATACTCAACTAAACGAATGCGTCAAGTGGATGGATTAAAGTAAACATCGTTAGAGATGAAGGTGCTCTGTTCATCTGAAAGGCAATAATGAGGGGACGGGTCTGCTGCAGATAACACAACGCAGTATGTACCCATACTTTATTTTCCTAATCTGCTTTGTACCTCTGTGTTGCTTCGGTCAACTGGAGTCTATCTACAGCAGCCATATGGTGAAGGCAGGATACACCCTGGACAGGCCTCCAGGCACACTCACCATTTTTTTTCTCTTATCAAGCTAAACGTGCATGGTTTTTTTGGGGGGAGGGGGGGTGAAATGGGATTTGAACCTTTCCCGTTATTAGACGATGGCGAAATGCACCCAGACACCACAGAGCGATCCGAAAATGCAAACATTTCCCCAATTCTCCACTGTAACAAAGCAGTACTGCCTCAGCGTGAAGCTCGGCTTCGGATGTGTCCAGTGCACGTGTTCCAGGCAGAGACCCTCATGCCTCGCCGCCACGCCAGCTCTCGCCATGTTTGAATCACAAACAGCAATCATCACGCGGTGAAAACTAAAGACCTCTCTGCCGGGGCTGCATGGATTGCCATCACAAGTTCAAGTGCTGGTAAGTGCTGTAGTGGAAGGAGGGGACTGGGGAACTTAAGGTGTCTTCTGCACGTGTTTATTGTCAACAAAGAGTTGCGAGTAGAGCACATGCGAATAATGGCTTTAAATATGATCTTATCCTTATCTTGTCCTAGGACAATATGATATGACAGGTACTCATTACGATAACTGAACCATGCTGGGACTTCAGCTACCTTAAGGTCTTTCCATGCAGCTTAACGGGGGGGGGGGGGGGGGGGGACGTATCAAGAGCAAAGAAATTCTTGAATTCTAGATGATGATGGGATTGAATTGTACGGTTTGTGCTTGCAACGTTAAGATTACGCAGACGTTTTGGTTTCCATGAGTGTAGAAGCTGTACAAGTGACTTTTAAAATGTATCCATGTCTTATCTGGGCATGTGTGTACTTCCACCATTTACAAACACACCTGTGTCAATGAACTTCTGTTTAGCAGATACAACCCAGGCCCAGAGACAGTCATGTACAGGAGGAGGGGAAGGGAAAATGTTATCAATCAGTATTCTACTTTTATCTTAACGTTGAATTGATTTTTTTTGTTCCATGAGTAAGTAGGGGGAAGTTAAAAAAAAAAAGGAAATAAGCACCAGGACCTTCGTTTTATCTTATGAGATAAAAATCAGTCTCCAGAAGTCTAATTTAAATGTGTCGTCTACAGATGTTAATTTGCCCATGATATAATCCCTCAATTGATTAGCAGATCATGACTAATTTCTCTCTAAACTGTCTGTGTTTTCTCATAGTGTAGAGAGCAGCAGAGATGTCCCGGAAAAACCTGAATTTTACTTTTTCTCTCCATTTGCATGAGTTTTCCATGACTGGGAAATTCCTCACTGGTTTCTCAGGTTTGTTATCCGATGGTGTAAATAAAAAAAGTTTAGAAACTGAGATTGACACTTTATTTTTTTCTGAAGAAATGAAAAGGAAATTAAATGCTTTTTGATGAAGGGGGGGGGGATCAGGGGATGACAGTCACTCATCAGCAACTCAATGACACACAACAAGAACTGTATGCTGATCGAGTGAGGGAAAACTGATTATAATTAACTCAATTTTGTCAAATTTAAAGCAGGAGTTACAGGCCAATTAGCTGATGAATGAAATTATGAGAGCATCTGT
Source organism: Karalla daura (assembly GCA_029224185.1). NCBI lineage: Eukaryota > Metazoa > Chordata > Actinopteri > Chaetodontiformes > Leiognathidae > Karalla > Karalla daura. The sequence continues at coordinate 8,991,763 of CM055205.1, read as the reverse complement.
TCGGCCAATCTCAGCCAAAATGGCTGCGACTGTTAAAAAGAGGAGGAAATGTTTTCCCATTATTCTCTCCCTCTCTCTATCGCTCTCTCCAATAACTTGTAGACCATAGTATGCCTTATGTGGACATTAATAACCTCCCCTGTTAATAGCCCATTCAGCTTGGAGACACGGCGTGCTCTCACATGTCTGACCTAAGTCATAAACTACACTCGGACCGAGACGTGAAACGTGGTCACGCAGCGTGTCCAAAAACGTCCACGTCACACGTGACAGAGAAATCACGGATCCCACAGCTCCACTGTATATCAGTCTGATTTGTCGGTCCAAATATAAACTAATCTACGCTGTCACATCGCTCCAGTACATCCAGGTCGATGCTTTTGTGTGAATGATTAGCGTCGGGGTGCACTGGTAGCCCTGCTAGCGCTAATCCTACACACACCAACACCGGCAAGGGATGATGAAGAATCAATTAAACCATGCAATGTTACTTGAACAAGCTAACACGAGCGTCTGCTCTTATATGACAGCTTCTGTTATGTGTGTAGCTTTTAGCTGACAGAGCTAACCACACACATGATGCCCCTGATGTTCGCGCTAACTTGACTTAACGTTGCATTAACGTTATACGACGGTTATACGTTGAGGTGACGTCTCGCCGTGTGTACGTTAACGCCTCGGGATGTGGTAACAAAAGCAAAGAGCTAGAGGCGATGTGTGTGCGGGGAATAAGTGAGCATAAAGAGGAAGTTCCTACCTCCTTTGTGCCTCCTGCGGTCGTCCAGCGGAGCAGTGCGACAACATATGTTCCCTAAGTTCAGCTCCTTCACATCGTAGCTTAGCTCCTCCTCAAGCAGTGACCGCCAAGTGATGATGGTGGTGATGATGATGGTCTGGAGGCACCACCCACTGTCTGGCTCCTGCTCATTTAGCAGCGGGCTGGTCGGGAATATGTGTCAGATATCGACGGGAACGTCTCCATCGACGAGGACCAAAACGCGACTGGTTCTAGTTGCATGTGGCGCACGGATCTTTGTATAAGGTGTGATGCGGTCACACAGGTGTGCGGCTGAAAGGGTCTTCCTGTTCTTGTTCTTCCTACATTTGTATCAAAGCCTCCTCCTCCCCTCTACACTTCTTCCCCTTTTTCTTCCTCTTCTTACGTTTATATTTACTCATGACTCATTCGGCCGGTAGTACAAGTACTAATGCAAGTGCGAAAGGTGAAGCACTAGTTCAGAGGAGGTCTATGGAGATTCTCCTTCATCAAGGTCACCTTTATTAAGGGAGATGCACTTGACGTTCAGAAGCTGGAAAAAGAAGTGAAAAGGCCTTTTGGATAGATGGAGAGATGCAACAGAATTTACCTCAAGTGGAGTCAGCACGACTCTACAACTCCTCCAGACTGCAGCAGTGACTGCTGCTACTGTGCTATTTACATCCACCTACATTCATTTATCTAAGCTACTAAAACCCTGGGGTCCAGAATTGAATGTTTGCCTTGAGTTGAATCATTCATCATTTATGTTTCTCTTTATAAACTACCAGTTAATCATCAACACTGCATGAGGTCACACTTAGATCTTTTTTAAACAAACGAACAGATAACTGCTTTGTTAACCACACAAACACCTGCTCTGTGATAAGGATGGTTTGGCTCTTCTTTGGACTCGGTGGTTAAACTGTCATACATAGCTTGCCTTCACATTGCTTCATTGTAGTTTCCATCCAGCAGACCAGTTCTCTAGCTCATATAAACTGAGATTTGCTGCCACCCAGTGGTAGTTTCCTTGAATGATCGTACCCACCCAGATTTGACCATCACCATTTTCTGCATTAACTTGATAATTGGTAGGATTTGTCTGTTTGACAGTGTTTGGATCATCCGGGCTTTGGGTAGCATCCAACAGGATTGCACAGGAATGGAAAACCTCTTTTACCCTGGACAGAACTGGTATAGATGTGACGTTAAAGACATCAAAGACATTTTTGACTCTGAAGTTAAAAATCAAATCTGTGCAAACTCACCTCCATCCAGGTACATGAGAAAAAGAATGGGCATGACAGCAAGGCAGTTTGTGTTTCATTTTCAGTGCAAAACTGTCTTAGTGAAAACATATGACTCTGGATGTATGCACACTCAGGTGTATTGCTCCAGTTGACACGCCGAAAAGCATTGCTAATATCCACTGTGTCCAATATCCATTATATCCAATGTAAAGTCATGTGGTCCTTCATGTAAATGGCAGGGAAGACAGCCAATCAGTCTTAAGCTTACTTATGTTTGCCATATGAAAAGGCTCTCTAAAAACATCCCCATAATTTACCACACCATAAAAAGGATTTTAAAAGGGGTTGTAAAATAGCACCTGAGGCAATTCTGATTAAAACAGTATACGGCAGTTTCTATGTTAACTCTAAGGTAAATATTCTTTCCTAGGTCACCTTTAAGAAGACAACAGTGGGCTTGTAATCATTGTTCATCTGCTGTGTCATCCTGGAAATGCATCCTTTGATACAGAACCAAAGACCTACATTTTATGATAATGTTGAAAATGAGCAATGTTGAACCACATTGACGGATAAAGTGTTGTCATTCTTCCTCTTTCAACGACCGTTGCTGAAGTATGCTGACATGGTGCTCATCAGTGCAAGAACAAAGAGGGAAACACCCACAATGCTGAGGGCCTGAACTCTCCAGCACAAGGGGACAGTGGATTTGTCAGGCCTCTGGTTTGGAGGGAGAGGTACGTCAAGGGAGTATGGGAGCCAATATGCTTGAGGAGCCACCTCTGCGCTCATTACTGACCCACTATCAAGCCAATCAGATTCTCACGTCTCTACTTCCTGTTGTTTGCTTCAAATTAAAGCTCCCTTCAACTTGGTGCAATTTTCTCAGTAAATCGGGTGTATTGCCTGTCATGCCACCATGGCACTGAATGCAACAGAAAGTGTAGATTGTCTCTCCACCTATTTAGTGCAATTCTGAAAGAATGATGGTGATAATGAAATATCCCAGTTAAATAAATGTTTTAAAATATCAGAAAAAACACAAAACCCCTCTCATCTCATCTCAATTGAGTACCCTGCCCAATAAATACCATGATATTGTTATAAATATGCAAGTTTTATAATGAAACAATACCAAAACTATGTTGCAAGACCCTGCAACATTGTTTAGGTAATCATTATTTAGGTAGTCACTAAGTCAGTAGCCCATTGCACACACACACACACACACACACACACACACACACACACACACACACACACACACACACACACCATTCACTCTCACATTCGCTTTGGAGCATCTGGGGCTGTTTATCTCCAATCAATCTGAACATGGCCCTCCATAAAACCATGGACCTTCTTGACATTCCTGCAATATAAGACAAGTGTAACTGCCCTTAGAGGCAGCATAGCTGGTCATCAGAAGGCCATGGTCCTGAATCCTAAACTGCCTCTGATGCTGCATAATCAATGTGTGTGAATGTGTGTGGATGGTTAAAGTTACAAACAAGGTGACAAACAGTTTGACTATGATGTTTGTGAATGGGGGATGTGATTTGTTTGTGACTTCTCTTTGGGACATCACGGCAGAGTGGGGGTTGTGGCATCCACCCAACACTGCAATTTATTAATAATGCATTTATTCTGAAGGCTCAGAGAGCAGACATCCGGCTGCGCTCTGGTTATTTCTCGCCGACTTGACGCAGCTGATAAACAGACCAGCAGGCGCACCGGCAGCCCCCTGTCTCTGCTGACTCAGTGCCTTACCAGCAGTCCCTGCACCCCGAGACACAGCATCCAGACACCGACAGGCTCTCCTCCGGTCCTGCAGACCCCGCACCACCCAGCAGCAATGGCCAAGACCGCGATCGGTGAGTTTTGCACCTGTTTTTCCCCTCACACATAGCTGCGCCCCGACAGGTTTAAGAGGATGCTCTGCGATGCTGTGGCGACACCCATGGCACAAAAGGATGCTGAGGGCTGGTGATGATGAGAGGGGAGCGGCCAAACTCCCCCTCAAGTCCGACAATAATTAAAAAAGAATGATAAAGAAGTTGTAAGATTGAACCTGCGTTTCCACAATCTGCAACCCCGATTTAAGCATTTTGGGGGTACATCCGTGCATTTTTTGGTTGATCCTGAATCCATATTACTGCTGTGGGATTCAGGTTGCAACACCAGTGACGCATTTTTTATTAATCTTCAAGCAATAGAATTTAAAAAAGACTGAATCCATTTCGACAGGAGAGAGGAGGTGTGTTTTTTTTCCTCCCACAGATGGATTTTTTTTGCCGCACCTGCCCCCTTCGCTGCCTGACTCAGAGCCGTGCAGCATAATGCAGCGACCCCACCCAACATCCCCCAGTCCCCTCAGAGAGGGGGCGCAGCCAGCCTCCACTCCAGGGCTGTGACAATTTATTACCATGATAAATATCCTTTATGATAAAAGAAAACGATGCCATGGAGCAGTACAGTGTTAAAGCTGAAGCAATTTAGTGGATGACCGCTAAAGACATGAATGAGAGGGAGAGGGAGAGAGAGAGAGAGGGAGAAAAAAAGAGCATCCTTCTCCTCCTGCTTTGCAGTGGAGGAGGAGAATTTACGACTGACGATCAAAATGAATGTAGTCTCAGGCAGATCAGACTGTAATCCTATTAGGAAGGTTATAGACTGTAAATGTGGCCAAGTGTATTCGATGAGTGTCTCATTATCAGGCCACAGTTGCATAATGTGACATTATTTGGTGTAAGGGATAAAATGGGTGTTCATGCTATAAGGCCGCTGGTTAGCCTTGTTTTTTTGGGGAATTTTGCACACTGGATATTTTTATAGATGTGTGGGTTTGATTGAGGCCTAGGGACAGGAGCACACAAGACAGTGTGTGTGTGTGTGTGTGTGTGTGTGTGTGTGTGTGTGTGTGTGTGTGGCCAGTCAAGAGGATGGTGTGTTTGTTTTATGGTTGACTAGACAGCTGATGGATGGGGGGCCATGCAGACAGACAGCGGTAAGGGTCCTGGTGTCTGCGCTGAGGGAAGCCGAAAACTAGACCCCGACTCTTATATTTATTCCCCATTCCTCCTCCTCCTCCTCCTTCTCCTCCTCCTCCTCCTCCTCTCTATCTTTCCTCCATGATTTGAGCAGGATGGGATGGGCAGGGAGCAGCCACCATGCCAGTCAGCACCCAGGCGGGTCGCTGAGTTCATGTCTGCTCTTATAATTTTAGCATTGAGGACGGATAAAAGTTCTTGTGAATGTGTGTGTGTGTGCATGTGTGTTTTTCCTTTGTACTTCCACGGAGGGGAGCGAAGGACAGATGCACCCCAAAGCCTCTTATGTACAGAATAATCTCGCCCACTAACAAACACATGCCGGGGACCACTCCCGTGTGCATTAAGGCCTCACAGCACTTTTCCTGAATCTTATCTCACGCACACTTGTCTCATCCAATTAGGTGTGGTCATTCAGCTGGTGGCCTAAAATCAATTCCTTTGTGTGCAGAAACAGCAGCTTCTCAGGCTAAAAGTCCTCCCTAAATCTGCTGTCTCTCGTCTCATCATCTGCTGTAATGTGCATAGAGCTCCAAAATCTCCTAGACTTCATCCTGATTTATCACCAGGTGCCATCGATCAATGCAGCACACTCCCATTCCTGGTTCCGATGACTGTTGCTCTTAAAGGAAGAGGTGACATCAGTCTGGCGGTGATGCTTTGCCATCACACTCTCATCATCTCTTCGTCAATTGCAATAATCATCGTTTGGTTAAGATGCATTGGACGTTTTACTGCCCCTGCCTGGTGCATTCGATATTTCCAGGTCGTGCATCCAGCAGTCACGCAGTTGCCCCTTTGTCTCACATATTTATCAAAAACACATTTCCTCCTTAAATATTTTATGACACACAACATCCCCCTGCACATTTAATGCACCAATGTGGAGCTTACCCGATCTATTTGTTATTTAGTTGGCAACATTCAATATTCAAGCAAAAATGTCAAAAAGATCTAGATAAAACATAGATAGATAGATATTTTTATTCATTGTGCTGCACTCTGGTCAACTGCTTATCCTTGCAGTTTCTGTTTAACAGAGAAAAAGAGTTATGGATTCATTTAAGGTGCAGCGCTAAAGGAAAAATTTGCCATCGGCCCATCCCTAGCCCTGCCCTCCTCCTCCTCCTCTGGGTACAGTAATGTCTTCTTTAATAGCCAATTTTGCCCTAGTAATAACTTTGTAATTTTTTTTGCGATTATATTGTTGCTGGGTGGCGTGGCTGTAAAGGGTCATTTGTGTCGAGAGTCGATGCCAAACTCATTCTGCTGCAAGATTACAAGAGCCAGGAGTGCTAGAAAAACCCTGGTACACAGAGTCACAATGGAGCTCGTTTATCAAGCAAACAGAGGGATGGAAGCAAGTCCAGGTGCAAGGATCACACTGAAGAAGTGGTTTTGGTTGTTTCTGGCAAAACGTATATACGCCAAAAATCTGTACATATGCTTGATGAATAGGAGCTATGGTGATAGCTTTAATAGGCAGTTTGCTCACAGCCAGGCAGCTGTATGTTTTTCCGATGGTCTAATCCCAGTAGTTAACCATACTCCCGGGAGGCAGGGAGGATGTGTGTGGCTCAGTGGAATGACGAAAGGACAAAATAGAGGTGTGGTGGGTTGTTGTAACGCCGAACTGGAGCTGCAGGGAGCTGCAGGGAGAAAAAGGGACTGAGACGACTGAAGACACAGCAGCAACAGATGAAACGAGGCCCGGGCGAGCAGAAGGTGCTGGAGAGGAGGGATGCTTGCGGGGGAGGAGGCACCGCAAGATATTGATGATCTGTGCTCTTTGGCTGATGGATTGAAAGAGGAAGTGCTGCGTGCTGGCTGCGTGTCTGTGGCTGGGCCAGGAGGATGCGGAGCTGACTGGTTGAAACCAGCCCGCCGGAGCATCGAGGGGGCACCGAGGTGGTGTCCTCTCAAATCGTTCGTCTCATCTCAGATTGTCGGAGGAACCTGACCCAGCACGTCCGACACAAGCCCGGCATCTCCGAACAGATGCTTGGGATTGGATGCCATCCATTGTGGAGAGTCATCCTGCACCGTTGGTCATTTTTATGCATCTGATCCACTGGGAGCGAACTTATTACTACAGAAGGAGAAGATGTCTTTCTCCCTCTCTCTCTTGGGAGAAATTCACAGGCAATTACATAGTTTTGCACAACAGAGAATCTCATATATTTTGGATTAGTGTTATAAAAGGAATATCACAGCGAGAAATTCTCCACTCCCAGTTACAGAGCGGTTCCAATTAACTGCGAACATTCATCTCAGATGATATCAAAGAAATAAAATTCACTCTGATGCAGCCACAGTTAGAAACAAGCAAACTCGCCTCAAATACAACTAAATGGAATCAAATACAGCTTCAAGGTTTAGTCTTTTTTTTTTGAGTAAAGATTGTTAACATTTCATTATATTGGCTATTGCGTTTGATTTTTGGACTGTAGGTTGTATAAAACATGACATTGCCATGTCTGCAGGAAGCTGAAAACAAAACCCTTTGGTGAAGCTGTGAGCCAGACATTCGGGGCTAAATGTTTGGCTCGAAAAGATGATTATTGAACCTAGGAAGGACAGCAACACTCTGCAGCCACTGAACAAGAATCTCTGCTGATCCGCTTCACAATCACTTAACCCAAATTACCTGCTCCACTGAAGTGTTAACTGTCAGAGTCTTCAGCTGTCAAGTGGGCTCGTGTGGGGGAGAAAATGGCTGCCGGAGGTCTTGACATACACCGCACTTAATGAGCCTGTGACAACCCTCCAAAAGCTCTGTAACCCCCTCTCCTGTCGGGAGAAATGGTGCAGTCCGCTAATTACAAATTAAAGTGCTCTCCACCTGAGGTAGCTGCCTCCATTAGGCCGTCCTAGGGGCAGTTGATGGCAGCCGCAGGTTCCACTGGGAGCTGCCCCCTTTTGCTGCTTTTTAATCCCACTGTCTGCTTGTTTATATCAGAATGCTGTTACCATAAATGCGTAGCCCCACCCGAGCATCGTCCTCCATCTCCCTCCACCAGTTCTCTCTTTCATCTGACAGAAATCTTGCTATTTTTCAGTTCCCTGCCATTGCTACTCCAAGCTCCTCTTTCTGCCCGCATTTTTTTTTTTGCACCCCCTGCCACGCTCCCCGCCCTCTCTCTCTTCCTCCTCGGGGGAAAGGGTTAACAAGGCCATGAGAGAGTAGTGAGAGCTACATCAGAGAGTTGATCACATTACTGTGGCGTCTGCCAGTCTGCAGGGCAGAAAGCGAGACACCCAGAGAAGATGAAGAATAAGAAGAAGAGGCAGAGGAGGCGAGAGTGAGCAGGGAATATGAGCAAGGAGGAGGATTTGGATTAATCACACTGTACAGCCTACCACCGAGAAGCTCTCAGAGCCTCTTTCACAGTAAATCTCATTTCTGCCTCTGTTACTGTGGCCTCCTGCAAATCATGAATCAAGGTGGCACACCTCAGCCCCGCAGGCCTCCTACTCCAGGTGATGGATTACACCCTAATATGACAGTCGGCATGCAAATCTCCTATATGGGCCAGCGTACCTCGACAGAGCGCAGCGGCCATGTGCTGAAAAGCAGAATATTTCTCCGCCCGCAGTGTGCTGCGGATATTTTTTGCCGTTGTCCCTGCAGGGACTGCCGCTGAACTCTGGGCTTATATTACAAAGCAGTAGGTGCCAAGAACATAGGAATAAAGAAGAAATCAAGGTTAGACAAGGTTGGCCGTTCTTTTGTGTTTCCTCTGCGTCTGCCCTGTGGAGCGCCCTGTCCCTCCCTGTCGAGCAGCCAAACACAAGCACTGTGATTTGATGCCGGCTTTGCTTTAGTGTTATTAGCTTTCTGGACCACAAATGGACCCGGGGTGGACAGTGCTATCGCTGGGCCATGCTGATAAGCTAAACGCTCGGCTGTTATCCTCTGTCCATGAGCCACAGACAGAGAAGATAGGAAGCCACCCAAAGACCGTCTAGATATCAAACATAAATCCTGATCCCTGTGTTTTCTGAATTACCTGCAAAGCTGAGACTAATCTCTCCGGTTATCTTTCCGTGTAACAGACAGAGTAGCTGAGAGCTAAGAGGGGCGTTGGTCTGGCTATGTTAATAAATAATAGACCAAAGTGAAATGCATAGCTAATGATGTGTGGCGAATCCTGTGGGGAAGGCAGCATCTTGGCTGCCGGGGAAATTAGGCCAAGTAAGGACACATCCATCCCGCTCCCCTCGCAGCTCGCACAAAACAAAGACCACAAAAATGGCTACAAAGCCCACAGCGGCTCCACGCCGCAGACTTCCTTTGATACGGTTTTCATTTGGAGGATGCGATGAATAATAATTATTTATTCTGAAAAGCCTGGATGTTTACATCAAGGCCCCTCCTGTGGCGGTAGAAATGGGTTAACAGCGTTTCATCTTTTTGTGTGTTAGTAGGTTAATGAAGTTTAGTCTGCGTTCGTCGTGTGTGGTTCGGCGGTGCATTTAGTTGACTTAGAGCTGCAAGATTAACACGTATGTTCACCTCCACAGCTTACAAAGAGAAGATGAAGGAGATCTCAGTCCTCTCACTCATCTGCTCCTGTCTGTACCCTGAGACTCGCAAAAACATCATGGGGGACTTTGAAGGTAGTCGAGGCACTAAAAATGTAACATTTTTACTGTACAAATATTCTAGAACGCAAACAAGAAATCTTTTTTCTTTTGATTTCCTTTTTTTTTTTTGGTCTTTCTTCTTTCCACACATTCAAGCAGACTTGGATATCAAGCCCATTAACAAGCGAGCCTCAGGCCAGGCCTTTGAGGTCATCTTGAAGCCGTCGTCCCCTGTGACTGATGCTGCCCACTGCATTACCACCCCCCCAAAGAGGGACCTGTCCCTGGAGGAGATCCAGAAGAAACTGGAAGCAGCTGAGGACCGGCGGAGAGTAAGGATCATTTTTATTGCACCCGACAAGCACAGATCTCTCTCTCTCTGCCAAAAAGCTGAAATAAAGTGACAAAAACTGAACTATTTCTGGCCTCATAGAGATATTGAAAAAACAAGCTGTTATCACTTCATCTTTTTTTATTGGGCAATAATAATTTGTTTTGCCCATTATGCATCACCATTAACTCCCACAGCTGCAAAATCTAACCGGACAGTGACTAATTCCTGCATCTCATTGATTTTGTTTCCAATGCTCTGCGTCAAGCAGCTGACAAATCCAGCGACCCACCTACAAATCAATCGTGGGATCAATAACACAGTTTGACTGATTTTTGTTGGACCAGATGTCCAATACTGCAGCTCAGACACACAGAATATTCTCCAGATTACAATGCATGCCAGGAGAGAAATTCTCGAACATCTCGACATTTTTATGCTCAGCCTCAATGTGTGAGCCTGGTTGCAGCATCTCTGACTCAAGCTTTAATTTTAACAGAGATCCTGGTGTGGCGTTCAGTAAATCACTGTCTCACTGTCGACCTTTGCTCTCTGATTCATCCTCCCTGCTTCCCGCTCCTCTCCCTCCTCCTCCTCCTCTTCCTCCTCCTCCTCCTCCTCCTCAGTCCCAGGAGGCCCAGGTACTCCGGGCCCTGGCTGAGAAGCGGGAGCACGAGCGCGAGGTGCTGCTGAAGGCCATGGAGGAGAACAGCAACTTCAGCCGCATGGCCGAGGAGAAGCTCCAGATGAAGATGGAGCAAAACGAGGAGAACCGCATGGCGTACCTGGCAGCCATGATGGAGCGCCTGCAGGAGAGGGTGAGGACATAGATAGAGGCCATGAATCCATTTCTCAGTTATTTTACTTTTTATGTAGCCTGCACTGCTATGGGCCACAAAACTGGTCAATATTTGACTGAAGGCATATCCAGAATCAGCAAAATATGTGGTTTTAAATCTTTGAGTTCAAACTCCTCCCAAATTTCAGAAACACTGAAATAAACCTGAATTTACTGATTCATTACATTTTGCTTAGTTACAACTTTCAATTTTAGATTTGATCACCACTGAATATTTGTATTTGTTTAGTATGTAAATAAACAATGTTTTAAGCAGTATAAAGCACTAGTTTAAAGAAATATAAGAAACATAAGAGACAGGCTGTGACAGTCTACACTGATGGGCTGTTTTCTGTACACCTGAATACTGCACTTTATTCCAACAGTCCAAAAAACATGTATGTTTTTTGCAACTCTAAATCACCCCTGGGTGTGAGTGTTAAAGTGACGTGTGAGTGTGTGTGTGTGTGATGGACTGTGATGGACTGGTGAATGGTGTCAAGGGTGTAGTCCCTGTTGTTGCCACATGTGCGGAGGCATTACACTGCTGTGGATGGATAGATGGATGGATGGATAGACAGATTGATGGATGGATAGACAGATGGATGGATGGATGGATGGATGGAGGTAGCACCCTGTCTTGCCTCCCCAAATAAAGCAACAACAGGAAGTCTTAAGGACTCAGACAGAGCTGCAGTGTCATGCGTCTGTGGGAAAGTGGAGGATAGGAGTCAGAAAAAGGAAATGAAGTCAGTCGTCGCTTCAAAGGTCAGGGTGGAGAAATGGAAAAGTCTTCACCCTGTGTGTTTTCCCCAGGAGAGGCGCGCTCAGGAGGTGCGCAGGAACAAGGAGTTGAGAGAAGAAGTGACAGCGTGAGAAGCCCCAACAGGTTCTACGTCCCACCCCCGACACCTCCCGCCACCACCACCACCACCACAACCCTGAGGAGCACCCCTCACCCCATGTCCTCCCACATGCCCCCCCCCCCATCCCTCCTCTCCACCCTCCACGCCGCCATGCCCCCCCCCATACTACTATGAAACTACCACAGCCTGAGACGCCGCCCAGACACAGTGGGAGGTTTAAAAGGGGTTGGGGGTGGACAAAAAAAAACAAAAAACAAGCAAAACAAAAATAATTTACAAAACAAAAATTAATGTCTCCCACCCACTCTTCCCAAAAAAAAAAGAATGTTTTTGCTCCGTTTCAAATGAGAAAAGAAAAAAAATCAAATTGACAAGCGACAGTGGGTATTGGTTCTGTAAATACTTCTTTTTTTGTTATATACAGTACGATACAAGCAGCAAAAGTATTGATTGCAGTGTGCCATTTTTCTATATGAGTTTCCTCTCCTTGCATATATATGGATGTAATGATTTGTTCATTTCCATGTTTGTTTCTTTTCAGCCTGAGAACCATCTCAGGCGTAGGTGTTTGTTGTGAGTTTGCCAGCTAGCTGATGCTTGCTGCGACTGGCTGCGTCCTCACTGGGCCTGCGCCCTGGCTCCGTCTCTTGTCCCCCTCGAGTGGGCACTCACTCATATGACCCTGCGGATCTGGAAACAAAAACTGTGGATCTGCGTCTGGTCTGGAGTGATTTTCCATCCAGCTTTATGCCAATGTCCCAATTAGCGAGGGACATGTGCAGGAAAGTTGGCAGAAGGAACGGAGCCAGTTTTGTGTTTTTTTTGCTCTCTGTGGGGACTGCGGGCCGTCGCTGCACATCCACTCCTGTGAGGTAGATGGTGACTGTGCCACAGGAGAACACTATAGCATTTAATGAGCCCATCCCCATCCTCCTCCCCTCCGTCCGCAACCTCTCCATCTCTCCACATGCATACATACTGTAGAAGCACTCACTCACACGCTCGGCACATGGGCAGGCATATCGCCAATCTTAGCACAGAGCTCGGAAGTAGCTCGCTAATTTCTGTCCATCTGGCACCGGAAAAACTCACATAACATCCCTGACCAATGGCGGGCCTCTTATATTCCTCAGAAATACTCCCAGTCACATTTTACGATCACATTTTACTGTAATACTACGACACGTTTAAAGGATCCTGGAGTGCGAAAACTATTTAAAAAGCTCCACTTGAGATCAGACTGTGAATCCTACACCGGTAAACAATGCAACCAAAATCTCACCTTCCTCCGTTTCATAGAGGCTAGAGTAGTGCTAAACATCATCAGCGCCTGCTGGAATCATTGCACTTCACTCCAAGACACTGTAAATGCCACTGAAAGGTCGGCACAAGGAAGATATTGAAGCCATAAGAGGTATCGCTGCAACAATGATCCATGAACACAGTATTGCCATCTGTAAAGGTGTATATGAGTGTATTAAAGTATCCAAATAGTTTGTAACCAGGGGTGTTGAAGCCTGAGGTTGAACCCTGTCGGTCACACACACACGGTAGGCCCGTAGATGTGTGTGAGCGTGTGTGTGTGTGCGTGTCTGTGTGTGTGCGTGTGTGTGTGTGTGTGTGTGTGTGTGTGTGTGTACTTTAGAACGGGGCGGGTAGATACGCGAATGTTTGTGCCATGTGATATTGACCCGGTGGAGTGTAAAGCAACACCGTTACAGTGTGTAAGAGCTGTCCCAAGTACACCGCAGACAGTGACTATCCTGCCTCTCTCGCTCTCTCTCTCTCTCTTTCTCCCCCCCTCTGTCCATTTGTGTGTTGCCCCCCCCCTCCCTCCTCTCCACATATATCTTTGTGAGCAAGCAGTGGTTAATAAAGATTTGGGGTTCAGTGAATGAAACCGGCTCCGAGTGATTTCTTTCAGAGACTGCAATAAGTCATGAAAGTAGTGAAAAAGCATCACATTTATAACCAAGTAGTTATACAAGGTAGTTACTCAGATACAAGGCTTTGCTTTAGTGTTGGTACAAAAAAAAGAAAGAAAGTTAGTTCACCAAATATGCAGATAGGTGGTGCCACTGAATCTCAAAACCGTGTATGAAGGGTGGAAGCTAGGGAACATTTCAGTGCAGACTAACCTGTAATAATTTATTTGCTCTGTCAGAGCTTGTAAAATGGAATGATTTGCAGTAATTACAAATTGAGAGAACAAATTAGAGATACTTAATTAAATATTTTACTCTAGTTTTCTTGTTTTTTTCCAGTTTTTCAACCGAGCTACATTTCTAATTGAATCTGTTATCCAAGTCACACTGGAAATTAAATAATAATAATAGTTAGCAAGAAGCAAGAAGGTCTCCACCTTTCTCTTTGGATTTTCTCTGAGGGCCAGTTTCCTCCTACCAAAAGCAATCATATTTAGACTCTAAATTGATTTGAGTGTGAGAGTGAATGGTACAGTATGTGTGTGTCCTGTGATGTGATGAAGACCTGTCTGGGTCTGTCTATGCACACTGGTGAAGACCCCTGCAAGACCCCTGCTAGACTGGGTGTGATGATGGATGGATCGATGAATTTTTAATTCAAAATCCCTTACTTGATCATGTGATCTGGTTTGGGGACGATACTATTTGTGGCCAGCAGAAGGCGCTAAAAGACAAGCTCTCCCCACTCAGAATCTCAGTGACCTTGTGTGTATGGCTGCAGCGAGGCTTACATCATTGGCTGGCCTTGTATCATCTTCAGACAGGATGGAAAAAGGGTGAGGTAGAATGATGGGAGCGACCAGAGAGGAGAGAGAGGGGGCAAGAGAGTGGACATTTTTAGAGACGTAAGAGCATTTTGGCGACCGGGTTAACTTTTGGACCAGCCGTGGTAGGGACAGAAGGTGCAGCTGGTGGTGAGCTGAAATGATGGCAGAGGGACAAAACGTTTCTCTGCACACTTCCTTTCTCACAGTCCCTCGCTCCAGCCCTCTCTTTTGATCGCCCTTGTCCCGTTCATTTCTCTCCTCTCTCTCTCTCCGCATCCCACTACACACTTCATCCCTCTCCTCTTTTCCTCTCCTTCTTCATCCTCTTCCAACCTTCCCTCCCTCCTTCTTTCCTCCTCCTCCAGTTCCCACGCAGCGCACGGGGCCGGCCGGGCGGCTATTGTCCAGGATATCCCCTCCTTGTTAATGGTTTCCTGTGCACACACAGAGGGCTGCTGAGAGAAACAAGCAAGCCCCATCTGATACCAGGCGTCACCACGTAGTGGGAGTGCACACACACACACCCTCACACACACCCTCACACACACACACACACACACACACACACACACACACACACACACACACACACACACACACACACACACACACACACACACACACACATACAAGTACGGGCATCAATACGCAAGCATACACACACACACACACACACAGTCTGAAACATAGATATGCAAATACACATTCACACACATAAGACGCTGATAAAGCCACAGGTGATTTATCTGAACTCCTTTATTACAGGGAAGTTGTCATTACCACCGGCAACAACTCAGCAAGAAATCTGCTTTGTCCGTGACTGCTTGTGCTCTGTACAATCGTAAAAATATACAAACTCACAGAGAGGCTCACCAGGAGACAGCGAGAGTTGGTCTTTGCGAAAGAAAAAAGAACCGAGAGAGTGGTGCCGCCACTCTGAAGCAAACATAAAAGGACTTGATAACAATCCAACGTTGAACAAATAACTCGAGAGACAAGGTGATGGAAATAAATCACACGAGTGTCACTTACACAAGAGCTGAAAAACATGTGGAGAAGCTGGTAGAGACTGGTAAAAACATATGTGTGGCCCCGATTGTTAAGGTCAAAGATTTACTGTAGAGAGGAAACATAACTTGAGGAACAATGGCGCGCCATCTGAACATCACAAGTTGTGGGTAAATCATGGTTAAGTTTATTTCAACCAAGCTGGTAGCCAACTTCTGTTCCCAGCATTCAGTCAAACAAACACCTGGTTTCGGTTATTCCACCCCATAAAATGCTGTAAAAAGGGGGTGATCCTCCACCACCTTCAGAGCCCTCCTTTCATACCCCCCTCCTCCTTCCCACCCCTCTCCCTCTGTATGTAACCAGGGCACCGACACTTGGCTGTTTCAGCTCAGAGAGGAAGACAAAGGTGGGGGGGGGCAGTTTCGCCCAGGAACTTGACAGGCGGCGACTGCTTGACCATCTGGAAAAGCCATTCCTGATAGGCCGACAGGAGTGGGTGAAACTTCTGAAAGGGGGCGGGCAGGAACAGAGATCAATCACAATAAATCACTCTTGTTGCTTTTTAGTCGTGGTCTCCCTCCTCTCTGCTTTCTTTTCCTTCTATACAAAACACAATACATTAACAACAAGACACAAAAAAAAGAGAGCTCCTACAGCTAGGTGTATCCTCTGCTGGATGTCATAGAAAAAATAGTACTTTCTTAGCTGGGAAAATAAAAAAAAGTCTCTTGTTTGTTTGTGAGAGTCCAGCTCAGCTGAGCAGTGAGTCTATATATTGCGTGGAGGTTGTCGCCTCAGTCAGAAAGCCCCTATCTCCATGCCCCAGGGTCTGTAGGGTTTGCCCACGCTGGATGTGCTGGCGTTCGGGGGGCTGATGGCTGTGGTGGGGGAGATGAGGGGGAAGGCGCTGAAGGGGAAGGGGAACGCCGAGAGGGAGGAGAGGAGGGGAGGGGAGAGCTTAGAGGCCGACGTGGGGACCAGGGCGGGGTGGACGGAGGTGGGAGCGGCAGAGGTCGGGGGCACCCGGATGGGGCCTTGGTCCGAGTGCGGGGTGGCACTGCCGCTGCGCCTGCCAGGCACCAGAGTCTCGGCCACTGAAGAGGAGGATGGAGGTGAGGAAGAGGAGGAGGATGGAGAGCTGGATGAGGCGGACGTGGACGACAGGGAGGCCTGGGGGCTGCTGGTGGCGCTGCGGGGCAGAGGGGCCAGGGGCTGGTGCTGCTGGTGCTGCAGGAGGAGCGGGTGGGCCAGGTGGGCCGGAGGGGATCCGAAAGCAGAGCCCCAGGCCAGGTGGGTGAGGCCCGTGTGCGCCTCCCTCTGGCTGGCGTAGTTGTTGAGGTGGGAGACCAGGCGGAGGCGCAGGGGGTCCGTGCTGTCTAGGCCCTCGATGATGCTCAGGTAACGGGCCGTCTCGGCCAGGCACTCCCGGAAACCCAGGCCGCGGTAGTCCATGGCCAGGGCGTGAGCATCAAAATAACCTGAGGAGCAGGACGACAAGGGAGGCAAATTAGGAAAAACAATAGGCAGACGCCAGAGAACTAGTTTGTCCAGAGTTGGAGGAGCTGTGAATCAATCTGCCCCTGGCTTCAGGACTGTGGGAGAGTAAATAATCAGAGGAAGACGGATGTTCCCTGCAAACCAGTCAGACCAGTCCAGCTTTTATCACCCAGATGCTACTCGTAAATAGGGATGAAGAGGCAATACCAGGACACTTATAAAGTCCAGTTTACCTTCTTAACTGCACAGTTATTTACTGTAAAGCTGAATGTTTTCTGGAAACGTACCTTTTCCTCCAGCCGCATGGAGCATCTTCAGATGGTCCACGGTCATCTGCAGAATCTCTGCTTTCTCCAGCTTGGCTGAGCCCTGCAGACAGCAAAGAGTCCATTAGACGCAATAGATCCAGAGAGAGAGCACACAGGGACAACGTGTCGTCCTATTTCTGGATGGGACCGCTGCAGCCTGTTGCTCACCTGCTTCTCAAAGGCGCTGGGAACCAGTCTGCGCAGCTCGCTCAGGCTGTTGTTGATCCTGTCACGGCGTCGTTTCTCAATGATCTGAACACAGACAGACACACGCACTGGTTACTCTCAGAACTTGCATATCATGTCAAAATCTTTTTGCTTTTTTTCTTATAAATCTTCTTACCCCTCGACGCCTTTTCCTCGCCTGCACCTGAGTGGATGTGGTGGGGGACATGGAGCCCAGAGGAGAGCTCATGTTCCTGAAATACAAACGAATTGACTCATTTAATATCCTGATTTTATTTCTTTTTTAAAAAAAATACACATTGGGAATTGTATCCTGAATCTTACCCATTCTCGTCCGCACTCTCCTTCTCCACCTCGATGGTCTCGTCCAGCTCGCTGTCCGAGGAGCTAAAGTCGTGATTCCTCTTCATGTTGGGTTTGTCCGCAATAGTCCTCTCAGTGCGCCTGTTGTGTCTGCGTCTGACGCTCGTCGTCTGCACAGGTCCGCCCGGAGCGCCTCTGTTTGAAGCGGCGCAGCTTTCCCACGGTGTCATTTCAACTGTGGAGCCGGCCAAGAGGGGCGGGGCTCCGGGGGGCCGGCGGCCAATCAGAGCGCGACGGAGGCTTTGAGTGACAGCGCAGTTGGCCCAAGTTCATCGTGTGGTCTCGCTTTGACAAAGTCAGAGAGGAGAGAGAGTGAAGACGTCTCACTCTGCGGGTCTACTCCGAGCTGGAGAGGGGTACCGCTCTGCTGCTGTTGGTAAAGTTATCTGGATAGAACTAGAACTATGCGAAACAACATTTCAGTCGAGATATATCTAGAAAAAATGTACATTTCAAAAGGTTTACACTAATAATACTACTAATGCTTTGTCAACAAAATATGCAATGAGAAAAATGTTAGATGCGATGTAAAAGTATGTTCTTTTTACACAAAAATGACTGTGATCACTTTTTAAGTATATTGCAAAAATATAAAGGATGACAAAATAATAATCTACATGCACAAAATTCTGTCTTTATTCTTTGGTTCCTTTGCCCACTGCTGAGCTGAAGTAAAAGTGTTAATAATTTTATTTATTTATAAGGTTTGTTTTTTCTCACATTCTTTTTATTTTTTATCTAAGGTCTGAGAAAGATTTCTCCTGACCTTGTGACGGCAGCTGGTTCATTTTACATTTAGATAGTTCATTTAGATTGTATGCTAAGCCAAAAGATCCAAGATAGTTTTTATTTTATTTTATTTTTCAGCTGTTGCCACCGAGGTCAAGAATTAAAATTGTTTTAGTAGTGTCATACATGAAGAAAGGGTAAGCCACAGACAAAAACACACAGTTTTTCATACTGCTTCATATCAGACCTTTCCAAAGTTCAAAACCCAAAAACTCTTCATTCACTTTGTGCATGAAGTATCAGGTATGAAAAAAAAACGGAATGCTAAGACAATATATCATACCTGCGATACATTTCAGCTGTGCCATATATATTACCTATCAGTCTGTGTACAAATATTGCTTTTTTCCTATTCATATTTTTAGTACATATGTAGTTTCTTTCTTGCTTCTGTCTTAAGCTGTAATGTTCCAACCACAAAATGATAAAGATTTATCTCATTTCATTCATCCCTCCATCCATCCAGTCATCATTTTACTGTCTTTGTATCTTAACACAAGGAGGAAGCATGGACAACCACCCTCAACAGGTTTCCAGTTTATCAAAGGATAGACACACACAGTCACAGACAGAGAGGGTGGCAGAGAGAGAGAGAGAAAGAAAGAGAGAAAAAGGGAGAGAGAGAGACTCACTCACAACTAGGGGCAGTCTCATACAGTTTACTTGATCAATGATCACATATCTTGGTTGTATTGATGACAAATTATCAATATACGTACATACGACAGCCCTTTTTTGGTTTTCAGTAGCCTTCTTTGAGTTTTTTTCTAAGCCGTCCCTTTGAAGCACATTATGTCACGTGTGCCATGTCATGTGTTAACCAGGGAACTCCCACACCGAAAACAGAAATGAAGACACCTTTCGAATGAGAGGAAGAAGTGTAGTCGCTTTTGTGTTTTATCACCTACAACTACCATGATTTTGGATGACTGAGAAGCTTCACAGACGTCTTGTGTTACAACTGAGTGAAAGCACGCATGGGGTGTGATTTCAATTTCACTTCTCCTCTGTAATGTACATCTTGCGTGGACACTGTTACAGATATAAAGTCTGATTGATTCATGTCGCCTCATCTCCTCACGTAGGAGTTTGACCAGCGCCTCTCGCGGACATTTGAGGAACTGCACCTCTGCTCCATCTTTCAAACCCAGAAAAGTAAGCTCCAGTGAGCCCTCCTCCAAAACCACAGAGGATCTTTGCAGAAACTTTGACAGCGGTCCAATGGACTGTCGGTCCGAGTTGTCCCCCCCACCCACCCCACCCCTCCACCTCGTCGCCCCCTCCCCCGTGTGTCCCGGCGGTGATGAGGAGTGGCTGGCCGGCTGTCAGCACGCGCTGGCCGTGGGAAAGTTCCCTGCCCGGCGCTGATAACCAATCAGAGGCCGGCGGCCGTCTCCGGCGCTGGAATGAATGGAGCAATTGGTCGGGGCGACGGGCGGTCTGCGAGCGAGCGTGTGAACCTGTAATCCAATACTAACTCAGCCCAGAGGAGAGACAGGCAGCACCGCCACAACCAGAGGAAGCCACCGAGTCTAATCTTACCCCACTGAGAGACCTCATGCACGGCGGGGACCTCAAGGACTCCAAAGAGAGAGAGAGAGACAGGGAGAGAGAGGGAGCATAATGCAATCAAAGCCCAGTTTCCACATCGTCGCTACCGCAAGAATGGTGGCTCCCAGTACCGGTCACACTCCCCCGCCCCAGAGTCGTCTGACCGAGCTGCTGGTGTGTGTTTGTATACACTACTGCATGAGGAGCTGCAGCTCTTCAGTGGAGGGTCTCCTGCAGGGCCCAAACCTGTGCAAATACCATGCTGGCACTCTCCAGACAGAGAAAGACACCTTAAATGAGGCAGAATAAAAGACCACTTTTACTATGGCAGTTCCAAGAACATCATCACGTCCTCATTCATATATACATTTTACTTGTTGAAACAATGGTTAGGAAAGTATGACACACAAGACAAGTGTGATGTAAACCACGACGAACCATGTCATGAGGCTGACCATGTCCGAGGCTGCCGTTTAGTAAAGTTTTTAGTGAAATGTCAGTGTACGATGTCCCGATTCTTCCTCATTTTTTTGAGCCAGATTCCTCCTCTGATTCAGCTCAAACATATAAGGCTGGATGTGTACACGCTCCGTAGCTTTATCATTGCAGTCAAGGAACGTAAAGTCACACTATTGTTCCAGCAGTCGCTGGCAGGAAAATCAGCCAATCAGTGGGAAGCCTATGTGCGGTTGCCAGATAAGCATAAAAGCGTGCCAGATCTACACAGAAATAAATGTGTATTTTCACACCTTGAAGAGGATGTTAAAAGAGATGTAGGCGCCCAGCCAGTCTGTGATTCAGCCTGGCTGGTTGATTTTTTGGTTGATTTTGTTTTTGTTTAATTATAAGTAGGTAAACTGAATTGTCTAGTGCAACCAATGAATACAAAACTGACAAAAAAAGATTGTTTGAAACAGGATGAAAAGACCTGTCACTGAAGACGCTGGCAACACCTAGACACCATTAAAATAGAGCCTAACTGTTAACTGACTATTTTTGTTGGTTTTAAAAGAAAATAATTAGGCTGAAACTTCAAAAGAAAAAAAGAGTGAGAAATGCTCCTGACGGCATATTTTGCCATCCGCAATAAAAACCATTTGCCATGGGTAGCATTTGATTCAACCTGCCCAGCCTCTGAAAACAGTTTCAAAGTGTCAAAGATTTAATTAATGCCTCTTCTGAAATATCACCTCCAGGCAGCACGACTGGGAGGCGGCACGGAAACTCACAACCACGATTCATTAGACCCGAGAACAATATCGTAATATCAATTAGATATGCCTCTGTTCACTCTGTGGGAGCGTGCACTACGCTGTGAATACGCCAATAAAAATCAACAGAAAAGACTAATTTATGGATTAGTACCGCACACACACACACACACACACACACACACACTCTCAGAAACGCACACACACACACACACACATGCACATGCAAGTTATAGGCCGATCCTTATCAGTGGGAAGCGACCCAAGGCGTAATAGTCATCACAGAGAGAGGCGGCCGCCTTGTTTGCTTTATATGAATGAGAGGAAGCACTTAGGGCTGTTTTCATCTTATTGTTGTTGAACAAGGCTACGCTCCTAGCGGGACAGACACACAGATGCACTCCCACAATTCATCGAACTGATTATTGGTGAGCTGTGTGTGTGTGTGTGTGCGTGATTGAGCGTGCATGTGTGTGTATGTTGGGCAGTGGGAGTTGCGTTCACATATGTCGGAGTTCATGCAACCTGAAGCCCTTGTCACAATAAACACAGGTGTGCATCCACATTAGTTGCTGACACTGTGTGTGTGTGTGTGTGTGTGTGTGTGTGTGTGTAACCGGGGGGGTGTGGGGGTTGGAGGAGGGGGAGGGGAGGGGGGGGGGTGAGCCCTCTTGTTGTATTTCAAGTTCACCCAGAGTTCCCACGCTGTTATTTTCTGCACGGCTGTCTTTGTTCTACCGGTCTCATCACATGTTGTGATTAGTAGGGCCTTTCAGGGGCCGCCCTTTGAAGGTGAGGGCCCGCAACACGACATCATCAAATCCCCTCCTCCTCTTTCCCCTCCTCCCCCTCTTCCACCTCCACCTCCCTCCCCTCTGCTCCCACTGCAAATCAGGCCACCAAACCAACTCCGACCACGGGGCCAAAATAATCAGGGCCACAGTGACGCCTGCCTCACCTCTGCTGCTCTCTGCACCCCTGTATTCATTTCTCCTCTTCTTTCATGTCTAATTTCCTGTTTTCACATATTTGCTCTGCGTCTTATTAACTCCCATCACATCCTCTATCTGTCTTTTCTCAGCGCTTTGCAGCGAGATCAGAACTCGGAGGTAATTTTGTCGCTCCAAACCATCTCCTTGGCTGCCAGACACTGAACAATGATACGCGTGGTTCAGGGTCAGTTCAAAAGCAAAGACATTAAGGCATTTAATTAGAAACTAAGTGTAGGTTCGTCAGTAACTGATACGTTTCCACGCCCTCTGCCCTCTCGCACTGTCGGTCAGAAAAGGGTGGGAGGGGGCTTGAATATCCGTTTATTCCTGGGCCACAAGTACATTTTTTCAGGGATAATATGTCTGTGCAGACATAAATCAAGTCTAGACTGTCTTTAACCAGAAGGAAATGGTCGGATTTATGCGTGCAGGCTTTGAAGCACTTTTAAAGGAAGATTATACACCAAAAAAAAAAAATGACTGTACTGTACCGCACTATAGTGTTGTACACAGTATGTTTTTTTGTGTGTGTGTGTGTGTTGCATTCAGTGACTTCTGCTGCACGTACAGCTTTATACACAATGGACCACATGTCATCAGGTGTTTGGTTGGACTGGTTTGTTTGGATGTGATTTCCTGCTCGGAGCTCGTGTGGATCTACATGACTTGAGAGAGTGTAAATTAAGCCTGGCCGCCGTGTTGACAGAGCGACATTGATGAATGATGCTGATATCACCTTCACGGACTCTCAGTTACTCCTTAACCAAACAGAGCCGGGTTTAACCCTTAACTTAAAGTGGTGTCTGACTCCAGGGGTCCACCTCCAGCTCCTGGATCCGCACAGAGGATGTTAATAATCCAATTTGTTGCTCGGCCACAGTTCACGTCAGATCTGTCTGCAACAGACCCAGAATCCATTAGTGACATAGATTATTCAAGGTACGGTAGGATACAGTGATTGTCTGGGTCACGATGAGGATAAACTGTAATTTAAGTACAAAGGAAACAACCGCACAACATGTGAAGCAGCTCAGAATAATAAAAGTGAGTGAAAACAGCACTTAAAACATCAGTTCCAGACTGTCTCAGCAAACGACTGATTAAGGAAGAAAGAAAGAAAACTTTTGATATCCACCGATATCCTCCCTGCTTGTTCTGACTGTTCCTGTGGTGTAATTTCAGTGTCGGCCATATGCTGTAAGTGAAGTATTTCCCCCAAAACAATAGATTGTTCATTTATTATTATGTTTTCTATTTATTATTATTATTATCTTTTTGAGATGGATCATGTTTTTTTCTTTTTTAATCCAGTAATTATTTATTGCATGCTCTATGAAAGCCACACCGTCAGGCTGAGTGGCTTTCTGTGTGGAGTTTGCAAGCTCTCAAGAGTTTTTACCCCAAACAGATCAAGAGCTGTTTTGCTGAGCAATGTTTTGAAGGATTTACGCAAAAAAACAGATTACTTTTGTCAGGAGACTGATGTGGCATATTTCTCCTGGTGGACACAGAGGATTTGAGCTGGTACGTTTGTTTTTCTTGCGTTATATCTGTTGACAGGCAAATTTGCGGCGTCCAGCATCACATCGGTAAACATCGCAACTGGGTTTTTAACGAAGTAGCAACAAACATCATTCGAAGCGCAGCCGAGTCACATGCTGACTGCGGCCAATGAGCCACTTCTGCAAGATGAGCAAAGCACGGCTCGGCGTGGGTGCTCCCATCTTCTGCAGGCTCAGACCTCCAAGTGCAATCAAAGTAAGCCGAGCACATGTCGCAGTTGGAGCGGGGCCTGTAAACATTTGCCGAGGCCAGACACGGCCGCGGCTGTATGCGTAGGTGAGTCACGGGCAGACCCTGGGAGCTACGGCGTCTGCAGGTTGGCTGCAGACAGATGTTCGTCCGCTCCCAAACAATGCGGCGAGCAGCTCTGCGGCGAAGCCCCGCGGAGGGCGAGCCTTGTTATTGTTTATAAATAGAGCGGTGCGGAGCGCCGAGGAAGGCCAACTTTGTTTCCCCTGACAGGGAGAGGAAGCGACGGCTAATTCTGCTCCAGACGTGTGTGACACCCGACCATTGTGCCTCAGAGAGGAGGAGGCAGGGAGGGAGGGAGGAGGAGGGGTGGG
The DNA here is from genome assembly GCA_029224185.1 of Karalla daura. Lineage (NCBI taxonomy): Eukaryota > Metazoa > Chordata > Actinopteri > Chaetodontiformes > Leiognathidae > Karalla > Karalla daura. Next base: position 8,967,295 of record CM055205.1, on the reverse strand, counting down.
GGGGGAGTAAGAGAGAGACATTGTTTGTGAATGTGTCTTCAGGGGCTGGGCTGTTTGTGAGGCAGGGGTGTGTGTGTGTGTGAGAGAGAGAGAGAGAGAGAGAGAGACACCCAAGTATTGTCCTTGGAGAGCGAGGGGGGTTTGAAGGTGGTTTCATTGTTAGCTCCTGTCCGTCACTGACAGCTCCCCTGTGAGTTTTGTTAACGGGGTCCTCTCTTTCACATTGGGTCATTTTGCACTCTCTCTCTCTCTCCCTCTCTCTCTCTCTGAATGTGTGTAAAGGAAGTGAGGGATGTGTCAGAATTGACCCACTGACACTCATCTCTGTCTTTGCTCCCCATGGGAAATGTTGGAGGGCCTCTCTCTGTCACACGCACACAGGGAGTAGGCAGAGACCCACTGCGTCTCAATGACGCCGCACAGATGTTTTCTTTTGAGGACGCAGTCTTCTTACAGCCGAAACCCTATGCTGTTTTCTTTTCTATTCATTCTGTGCTTGTGAGTGGTTATTTTATGACCCGGGTATATTTTTTAGTTGCTGTTAGAAGTCCAGATTATAATCACTGAGGACAGTTTCGGTCTTTTGGTCATCTTGGATATTGTCCTAGCATCTCAGTTCTGTTTCTCCAGTGACCCACACTTGACTCTGTGTTTGGTCTCTGTTACATGTCTTCTGACAATCTTGATGAATGGCTTTGTAATGCAATCAGCAGTGCAACAAAAAAATGTGGACACAGAATTTGCCAGTTTGCCATAGCAAACTCATTGTCAGAGATATATAATCTGAACACTCCCTGTTAAATTAACACATGCAAATTGTCATTAAGCAAATGTCCTTCAACTTAATATCATTCAGCTCTTTCATTTCTTCATTTCTTTAATTTATTGTCACATTTATACTTCTTACAATACATTAATATTGTTATTCATTCCATTAACCATAGGGCATGAATCTTGAGGAGGTTCCCCTTTAAAAATTCAGGTGCTGCAGCTTCTGGGGAGTAAGTCTTCGGGGAAATACGATGAATAATAAATGATAGAATATTAGAATACAGATAGTGTTCTAATGTGTTTGTGTCTTAGTCCAAAACTGTAGCTCACATTCATAATAATGATTATGCATAGCTGATTTACGTAAAAAACTACGGTTTCCTGTGAGTTCTATACAGATGTCAATTTCTGTGTTGATTGCATAGTATATTATACATGCTTATATATTAAATATATGATAGTGTAGTTATATAGTAGTGTTAAACATTGAAAACACATGAAACACTTGTACAGGTCAGATATACAGTACAACTCATAATAGAAATCTCACATGGAAGATAAAATACAACTAACAACACAAAACCTGAAACTCAACAGAAAGATCTTTAAACCAGTTAAAAAATAAACCAGCTAGCTGCATATACACTTAAAATATCAGCAGCTGCTGGGTATCCTGCAGCTGAATACACACACATAACCAGCATCAGTGTCACTAAAAGAGTTTCTGGGTACAATCTCTCCCTGAGTCTGGACGAGAGCTTCTCCAGCACCTGTAGCCCTTCCCAGACAGCACGGATGATGACATATGTTACAGAGATCATGTCTGTGATGTTTCTCTTTCTTTTTTATGTGTGCGTGTGTGTGAAGAAACTCAGGCGACCTGAACACGCTCCCTCCCGTCCAAATGGCCCAGCTAATCCTCGGTCTGGTACATTCGATAGCTGGATTCAACAGGTGGACGGCAGGCAGGGCTCGGTATCTGACTCCTGAGCTGTTGCACTCTGAAGTACCTGCTGCTGAATATTCGCAGGATGTCATAATCAGCGGCGTCTGACTTTAATCTGGAGGTGAAGTCGGGAGCGAAGCGGCTGGGGCTTTTTGTGAGTGCGTGTGTGTGTGTGTGTGTGTTTTGGTGGGGGCTTGGGTGTGACTCATGTCTGGGGTCGAGTGAAACTCCTGGTGGGTGGTCACTGTGCGGAGAGAGTGAGAGAAAGTCATGGAGAACAAAGGCAGTTATTTAACTTTCATCTCAGCTTGAGGTAATTACTCGCTTTTGAGTTTGACCCAGTCACACTTTCAGACTGGCCTTGTGCCCCTTGGAAAACTGCGGATTTTGTCCTGTTTTGACGTTCTAACATAATGAAGAGTATATGGGGCGAGAGTGGCGAGCTCAAAACGCCAGAACGACGAATAACCTCCTGGCATGCGACAGAAGTCACGAGAAGCGCAAGACGTTCATGGTTTGTGCCTGACGACTGACTCAGATTATTCCAAATTTGATCCTTTGATATGGCTGCAGTGTGATCTGTGGAGCCTGACATGGAGGTATGCTGAAATATGAGGCGAAACACAACATTGGTTTCATGCATTTGCGACACACACACACACGCACACACGCACACACACACCCATGCACATACACATTCCTAATGCACCCAAACTTCTAATCACTCATCTTTACTCGCTAATTCGATAACGAGCCCGAACAGTCGGAACATGTTTTAACGTTTGACATTTGGCCCTGAGACAGAGAGAAGGAGGAAAAAAAATGAAAGCGAGCAAAACGAGCCTCCCCTCGGCGTCTCTGCCGTCTTCGGAGGGAGCAGCCCTCCTCCCCCCTGCCCTCCTCACCCCTCCTCAGCCCTCCTCACCCACCCCTCCGCCCCCCCCATCCGAAGGGTTGCTGCTCCTCTGACCCCGGTAATGATGCAGGGTCAGGAGTCAGGTTGTGTGAAGGGACCGTCTACGTCTGCAGAGCGCGTGAGGAGCGCCTGGGAACCAGAGCTCGCCGTGTGATCCCGTGAAATTGATCTCTCCAGAGGGGACCAGTGGTGTGTATTTATTTTATGTGTGGCGGTTTTGTGTGTGTGTGGGTGTGTGTGTGTGTGTGTGTGTGTGTGAGTGCGTAGGAGGGCAGCGACTGCGACAGGAGACTTACCAGCGGAAACGGTAGATCCCAGAGTCCAGGGCGTCCCGTCTGCCCGCATGTCTACAGAGGCAGTGACAGGAGACGGCGGAGGGACAATCTACGGCTTAGACGAGAGAGACACAAATTAAATTAAACCAATATCAAATGGCCGACAGAGGGCGAAAACAGTAGGTGAACAATTTGAGGAATGTGCTTATGAAGTTGATTATCCCCTCTGTCATGGCTGTCAGGCATGAGGCCGGAGCCAGTAGCTATTAGCTTAGCATCGAGACGAGATGCTCTCAACAAAGGCAACCAAAAAGGATGAAGCTCAATGATCAGCTTGTCCCATTTTGTTCAATTAAATTACATAATGGATTCTTTTGTTACGGTACTTTATTCATCCATTTATTCATTCATTCATTCCTCTTATTGACCTGCTTTATTCCCAACAGTGTCACAGAGGTCTTCTGGAGCACATCCCAGTGCTCAGAGGACAGGAAATACACCGTGGACAGTCCATCACAGGACAGACACACACACACATCAGCTACTCTCACACCCACACCCAGGGGTAATTTAGGGTCTCCAATCAGCCCAACCATGCATGTTTTGGGACACATGGAGGAGATCATGTAAACTTCAAGCAGAGAGGCCCTCAGTCTGACCCAGGAGAAAATTCCTGCAGAAAAGAGCTTTCTGAAAATCATTTATTCCTACATGTTCAAGAATTTCGAATCAATACGCATGAAAAGCATCGATCACAACTCAGTTTGCTGGAGACGATCATGTGATGCAGTGGGGAGCTCTGGAGAAGCAACAAATGAACCTTTATTCAGTGTTATTCTTTCTTTTCCCAGAGCAAATCAACTGTGTAATCCACATAAACGCCTAACGATGTAATGTGGACTTGTCTCCTCCGTGCTCCGGCGGTGTGAACTCATTGTGTTAATTGCCATGGAAGCATCTGTAAAAATGAGTTTAGCTCAGGAAGAGGGCATCTTTAAGAGAGCAGCACATGAGAGGAGGTTGTTTTCATGTATGTGTGTGTGTGTGTGTGTGTGTGTGTGTGTGAGAGAGACAGACCCCTCCAGCGGCCCGGCCGCTCTTTCATCTCCAGCATCTGCTATTCTTCTTAAAGCTCTCGGGCCCAAACCTCCACTGTCTGTCTGCTCTGCCTATTTAGATGCGACCACTTCAGTCATATCTGCAGGCTCGTTACGGCGGCTACAAAACCAGCCCCTCCTTGTGCTTATTCAATCACGGAGGGATCTTGTGAGCTTTGTTGTCTGGCTGCTCTTTCTCAGAGGCTTTGCACAGACATTTCGAAACAATCAGATCTATTAGTTGGGACTTGTGATGTCTGATCCCTCCGCTGTACTTGGGGCCGGCGTGGCAATGTGGCACACCCCACTCGGAAATTCCTTGAGGTTTGCTGCTAAAAGGAAGGGGAAACTTTGTGAAGAATCCACTCAGAGTTTACCATATCTTTGAAGTGCTGCCACAAATGTCCTAAACACTGAACATTCAGTTTTATAATGTCAGGAATGATGATGATTAGAGGTGTCACACCAAATGTTTTCCTCATCCACAATGATATCATATATTATGATACAGCCGTGAACGATATGACTAATAGATCAGTATTGCAGTTTATCTGCCATTCCCCTGATAATTAATGGGGTTAAAAAAACAGGTAAATCAATAAATAATGATTTTATTTTGTCAGATTCTTTTACTAAATAATTGTAAGAGAACGCTTTAAGTCTCGGCATAACAAGTCTGTGGTGTTTACACTGCTTATCTGGTACATATTTCATTTGACAAGTAAAATGCTTTTTCCTAGGGTTATGTTTTGGTTGCAGTTTATCAACTAATGTTGTTTCATTCCAAGTGAAGAACTTGAATATGTTATTTATTCATAAATGGACGCTTGACATCGGTATAATGTCATGAAAACATCTCCTCCAAATAACGGAGAATGGCCGCTTCTTGAAAAAAAACAGCGTAATACCGTAGAACAATTGGTGACGTAGCAAGGCGACATATAAAACAGTGTTTAGCTGTGAACAAGTCAAACTCAGGCAGAGCTCGGGGAAGTCACACGCTCGGCCGGCTGAGAGACTGCGACTTACGTGTTGTCATTACATCACTCAGAGCCGGGATCCAAAACATTAATTAGACAGACTTCCCCGCCGTGTTTGCTTTTGGACTTGTGAGTGACGTGTGTATGCATTTGTGAGCATGCATGCATGCATGCGTGTGTGTGTGTGTGTATGTGTGTGTGTGTGTGTGTGTGAGTGTGTGTATGCACACACATGCCACTATGTGCAGTGCGAGAGGCTGCAGTGATCCCAGCTCGGTGCTCGTCGAGCTCTGGCCTTGTTCTGTGTGTGTGTGTGTGTGTGTGTGTGTGTGTGTGTGTGTGTGTGTGTGTGTGTATATGTGTGTGTGTGTGTGTGTGTGTGTATTTTGTCACAGAGTGGTTAGCGCAGCGCTGATTGCTGTTTATTTGGTCTGTGGGTTGACACAGAGCCCAGCAGTCAGGAGCGCTACTGACAGCTCTGTTTTCACTGGGTCTCTGGGGCCGTACCAACACTAACACTGGGGTCGCGCTCTTCCCTCTGTCCCCCCGCAGCCCCCAGACCCACACCGAGCTTCCTGTCTGCACCTCGCAATTACGCACTGTAAATCGATAGGAAATTATGAGGAAGGATATTCAATAAAACAAGATTATAGTGTCACTCAGAGGAGAGGTGACTGATTTTCAAGTACAGTGAACAAAATAAGGGAGGTAGAGACACAAGTGGACAACCTCTCTTACAAATGGGCAACTGCAGGAGTCCAAGGACTGATAGCATCCCTCGTATCTATCAGCATCAAGTTGCAACCAGTTGCAGGGGAGACCATCTATGAGGTGCAGTCCAAGGGAGGAAAAGATCCAGCTCCAGCAGATCCCTGCAACACTGGATGAAGTGGGTTAAGGAAATCGATGAACACTTCCGACTTCCGAAGCGGGCGGGTAAGTTTGAAGGACGAAATCATCGGATTCGTTTCAGACTCATGAGAATCACGTAACAGGCTGATTGACTGTGTTACTACAACCTTTTTATATACAAGTGAAAAACAATGGTGAGCAAGTTCTGGAGTTACCAAATAAAAATAATCACAATGAGCTTTTTGTGCAGCACTTCTCAAAACACAGTGTCAAAGTGTTTTCCAGAATTTAAACAGGAATAAAACACATGACGTGTTCTACTCCTCTAAATAAGTATAACGAGTACTGAGTAGTGCTACAAACAATAATGCACTCTGAAAGCCACATGTCTTGATTAAAATCATCACACTAAAAATAAAGTTTTCTTCCATGTAGATTGCTCTAATCTAAACAAGAAACATGGAATAAACTTCCTTTAACGTTTCATTTTCTTTTCTATTTCTTACATTGTTTTACTGTCTGTAAGGTTGGAACCGAGAAACTTTTCTTTCTTTTGTTTTACTGTCCGTAAAGGTTGGAACTGAGTAAATCAGGACCTTGTTTTTCTGGCTGGACTTCCTGCCTGCTTTGAAGCATCTTCATGTCACGGTGTAGCCGCTGCACACACACACACACACACGCATGCACACACACTCACACATGCTGACATGCTCAAGATGGTAAATGGTACATGAACACTTAGTCAACCGTGTAATGTGACCCTGCCTTAGCCAACACACACACACACACACACACACACACACATAGAAAAGTAAAGAGGTCACCGCTTAGCCATCTGGTGGTCAGACCCCCATCACACACACACACACACACACACACACACACACAGTCTCACATAATGATATAATAACCTGTACTGTCCAAGGCACTGCACTACCATGCCTGTCTCTTCACCTAATCTAACCACTGACCCCCACCCACCCACCCACCCACCCACTCACACACATACACACACACACAGCTGACATCTCCCTTTACTCCAGAAGAAGTGATGAGAGTATTGGGGAAGGACAGGGGTGGGGTGGGATGCCGAGATGGGCCGGCTGTGTGTGTGTGTGTGTGTGTGTCCCTGCTCTAACGGCTGCTCCCGGCCGTCCACACAGCTGTCTGCGAGACACACTCGCGCACACACATGCACACACCGAGCGCCTGTGAGAGATCCCCCCCACGACTGCTTCCCAGGCTTGTGACGGAGAGAGGAGGAAAGGAGGGGAAACGGCTGGAAAGGATTACACACACACACACACACACACACACACACACACACACACACACAAACACACACTTACACAGCAGCAGCCACACGGGAAAAATTATGCATAAACACACATACACGCACACACATTCATACATCCACACATATGTCCTCAAATATGTTATTTTGCTTTGCTGCCAGAAATCTGAAAAGCAGTTTACCCTTCGCTCCAGCTGCCTCTCAGCGAGCGAGCGTGTGAAGTCGGGCCGTGTTAAGTTTTTGGTCGTCTGTCAGAACGATCAAAGCGGCTGTTCAGAAACAGCGGGCGCTGCCACATCTGTGACAACAAGTGGCCAGACGATCGGTAGTTTAGGTACAACGGCTTCATTCGAGGGGGGAAAACCAAAAAGTGAGCGCACCTGAACTGCTGCCAGTAATGCCTCATTACACAGCAATTGTTGATACAAGAGGTCAGAGCAAGCCTGAGAATTTGTCTGTAAACTGATGGATGTTTACAGCCGACACTTTGAGGAGAGGTTTCAGTGTTTCTCTGCCCAACACATGGAGATCTCTCATTATTTCAGCTTGATTAAAACTCTGTTATCCCCCATCCATGTGTTGTTTTACCCGCTCTGTAGGCCAGTGCTGTCTCTGATCAAATTAAACATGCATGTTTTTGGACTGGGAGTCCAAACTGGGACTGACCACAAACTTACCTTGTCTCTGAAATCTAGAAATGTCCCAATGTGGACATTTCCCTGTCCTCTCTCTAGTTGTAGCAGTGCATTGGCCCTGATGCAGTAAACACGACCACACACTGGAACACTGCAGCGGGCGCTGTAAAGCGATGAAGACAGCCTGGTCCCGCTTGTTCTCTCTGTGATTTGCGACTCAGAGGGTCAGTGCAGCCGGCGGTCCGTCTGTGGGGCAGCGTCTGCAGGGAGACAGGTGTGTAACGGCAGCGTGTGGCCGCGTCCGTCAACTGTTAGTGTGGAAACTGTTTTTCTTGTTCTTTCCTGTTTGGTTGTGATATCAGTCTGATTCTAATTCCTTTGGTGTTGTTTGAGGCGTGCTGGAGGATATTTTCTTATTTGCATGTGTTTTATCTGTTTACACTGTGTTTAGGCCTCAGGAGCCACAGCACTGAGAGCTGCCAAAGCTTTTCACCTGGACTGAAAATGAATTATTGGTGTTTCTCTGTTTGGCTTGGTCATGTAAGGGAATACCTTCCCCAGTCTCAACCAAACACTTCAATAACACTTCAACAATTGTCAGCACAGAGTGAGCGGCCTCGGCACCACTCTGTCACCAGGAAATTGTTCATAGTTAACAGGAAACGGGACCTCAGTCTCAACAGGAAGCGATCTGCAGCCACTTTGCTGAAACCAAAGCTCACGGGTTGTAGGTAAACTTTGTAGGAGGATGTGTCCATTTAACACATCGTCATCCCATCAGATACGAGGAAGATGTGTCAAATGTGGCCACGCCGCGCTGGGTTACGCTGCACTGTGAAGCGCGTGTTGTCCCGACGAGACAGATTTTGTTATGTAAATGGTCACATCCTCTCATAGAGTCCAGGTTTCGCGTCTGGAAGTGTTTTGATTGCAGAAGCTGTGCTGTTGTAGTTATTTGTTGAGGGCCTCGTGGTATTTCGGACATGCCATGTGAAAACATGCGGCGGAATCGGGAATATTCCCCGTGTTTATGTTTGTATCGGGTGCTTTACGCCATGTTTGTTATCCCTGCGGATGGAAATAGACAGAGGCTGGAGTTTCACAGGCACAGGAAAGGCTTTGTTGGCAAGCCGGGGCGCAGGGAGCCGTCAGCGCAGGCGTCCGTATCCGTAAATCTGCAGCGACGTAACGTAAGCCGAGTCCTCGCCGGTCATCAGCATTGTACACATTCAGCGGGTTTTCTTTTTTTTTTTAATGAGAGACTACTGCGAAGAGCAAAGAGGGGGAGAAAGAGAAATAATCAAAGTCACTTGACAGGATGAGGCTCCGTGAAAATCAAAGTTGTGACATCCCTGCAACGATTCCAGACCCCAGATTTAATGCCTGGTGTTCACCACACATATTTGCTTTGTAGCCCATTCTCATGAATATTTGGGAGCATGGGTTTTTTCGGGTTCCTCTCTGGCTAACGTTTGCGTGAGTGCGAGCGCCGCTGTGGTTATCGATGCATGCTTCGGCGCGAGGCACGGCATCACGGAGCGAGGAGCGGGGAGCTGAGAGGGTGGCGGGGCGTTTGTTGTGTGCGTCGAGAGTGTGGGAGCGAGACAGAGGGGAGGGGGGACAAAGACACCGAGACAGAGGGAAAAACAAGGAAGCGAGAGACACACAGAGCCGAGTCAAAGGTTAACACTGAGAGACACTCACGCCAAAACAGAACCATTGCGTGTGTGATTGAGAGTCAGAGGGAAAGAAAGGGGGAAAGAAAGTGATCCTGTCTGTGTGTGTGTGTGTGTGTGTGTGTGTGTGTGTGTGTGTGTGTGTGTGATCCGCTGGCAATCTGAGCCAGTGGGAACGTACAGTGATTGTGGGCCGCATGGAGCCACAAATATCACAACAGGAAACTGTGAGTACAATCACCGTCTTGCGCCAGACCGGGTCTGTGCGCATACACACATGTGAGCCTAATGTATACATGCAGAAAACATATGTAACACATGTAGACATATACTGTACATACCACTCACATAACCGCCCGGGCCCTAAACATGTTTATAGAAGGACAATTTACAACACCAAATAAATGTGGTTTGTGGGGAAAAGAAGAAAAAAAAATCAAGATGACGACCGCATTCCAGATTTGATCAAAATCAAGCTTCTTTTACAGCAAAAATAGAAGTTTTATTACTGTATGTTATTAAATGTTGATTTAATAAGTGATACATTCAAGTGGGGCCACTCAAGTGATTTATGCTGTCAGCTCTAATGTTCTCACTGTGTCTGCGTGGGTTTTGTCCAGTTACTCATGCACGTTTAGGTTGATTGACAACTAAATTACCCTAGGTGTGTGTGTGTGTGTGTGTGTGTGTGTGTGTGTGTGTGTGTGTGTGTGTGTGTGTGTGTGCTGGGATAGGCACCAGCAGACAAGTACAAAGCATGTTAATAAATGATGGATGAATGTTTAAAGTGGATGTTTAACTGGTACGTAGCTGAGCCAATTAATTAGGCCCCATTTGTTGCTCTCTGCCTGTCATTCACACGTCGCAGCCTTATTTTTCTACTTTTGTTGATTTTGGATTGTTCTTGTCTATTTGCTCTGTTTTCCTCCCGTGATCCTTCCCAGCCTGCCTTTCCCCGCACACCTGTCCAATCAGCTCTGCTCCCACCTAAGCCTCTGCACCTGTAGCTCATCCCCATCCACGCTGCAGTTTCTAGCCGTTTTCCGGCTGCTCTGGTTTCCTGCCCTTGTGACTCAGTTTGTGTTGTTTTAAATAATCTTCCCCACTTTCCCTTGCGTTGAGGCCACCTGCTCTGCTCAGTTTGATGGTTCTGTCATGTTGAATGACAGACAAGGCAGGGACACAAAGTAAACGACGAGATAAAGTTGAGGTTCAGGTGCAGCAGCTCTCCCAGGCTCCATCTTCTTCACCCAGTCAACATCATCTATTTACAGCTTGGCTTTAAATTCTGATCTTCCATTTTAAAATACCTGTTCCCCAGTCTCCCAACCCTTAGATGAAACATTAGCTAATTAAATAAAACGGTTAAAAAGCAGGATATCCTGTTTGATTGATAGAATGTTGACTTGGTGATCCTCATCAAGCTCGTTCAATGAATGTAATTAATTTACAAGAGTCCCTAAAACTGTGTGACTGTGTGTGTGTGTGTGTGTGTGTGTGTGTGTGTGTGTGTGTGCTCATGGGTGTGGGACCTGCAGCAGCAGCTGGTGGATCACAGTGAGCTGATGTGTCCCTCACGTCCTTCAGAAGTTGTCGTCATGCTTCCTGTACTTTGGCCGGTCGTGCATGATGTCACTTCCTGCGCTGGACGTGTGTTTGTGTGAGGGTGTGGATCACGCTGGGACCCAGCTGCAACGGGCTCCCAGCTGTCTGTCCCAAATGACTGCGATGAGCGTGTTGGTCGGAACAAAGGACAAACATAATTACGGGAATCTGAGAGTTTTAGAAAGGCTGATAAGTTTCTTCACCGGCTGAGTCATTGTCCACTTTTAGCAGAAGGTGGAGGATGCATGTCGGCCTGCTTCATTAGTAACAAGAGATTACACAGATACTCTATCAATCAGACCGCTCTGGAAAATGAGTGTCTCCACACTGTTTTGCCTTCATACAAGTGTATTTTTATATTGCACATGCATTTGTCATACATTCCTATCTATTTAGGTGTATGTCCAGGCGTTGTGGAGTGGAACAAGGTAAAGATTACATGTGAAATTTGCTTGTTTGAAATGGTGAATATGCATGTACAAACATACTATATGTACCCAATGTATAATTTGAGATTACATGTGTATTTAGCCATTCACCACACATGGATGCATTATGTACTATGTGACTAATAAATGAAATTGAGACTGAACTGAACTGAATCAGATTATAAGCTCAAATGGTGTAAGTGAAAAAGTATAGCATTATGCAATGATACTATTCTTTTGTGTGTATATATAATACTTGCATTTAAATGTACATAAAAGGTTATATTGTATGATTAAAAAGTGTTCGCATGAAGCTAAAAGCTCAAAGGGAATATCTCAGAGCATGATGATATCCCTGCACATTAAAAATAGGAACAATAACCAGGGTAATGTACAGTGAGTCACATAAAGGAACGGATGGAGAATAATGAGAGGCCGTTAGATAAATAAAGCTGAGTCACACTGAGGGGAGAGGATCATTATGCACAGCAGGAAATGTACAGTAGATGGCTCATTATGGCCCAACACAGTTTCCTGGATGATTTATTCGAGTCAGGTTCCTCAATATGAAGTGTTGTTTCTGATTTCACCAGTGATGTATTTATGAAAGAAGGCAACTAGGCTGATTGATTGGATGTGAAGTTAGTTTGTATAAACAAAGGCTGATATTTGACTCTTAACAAGAACAATAAATACCTCGAAACCGAAACCACTTCCACAGCCTGAGCCGCTTGGATCACCGGCCTTTGTTTTTGCAGAAACTGACGTTTTGATCTTCAACATTTCTCATAATAACACGAAAATGCCGGCTTTAAAATTAGCAGTCAAACAAAGCCTCCACCATCGTTGATCAAGCTGGCTTTAACAAATGATTTATGAGGCGGTAATGACACCGTTTGGATGTGTCTTTCTCGGCCAAGTCAAAAGCAAACAGTGACTCCAAATATTTGGAGGCAAATACTCAATCATATTGTCAGATCAAAACACTGAGAGGTTCACAGGACCGTCATGCGAGGACGCCCTGGTCTATAACCTTCTGACGTATTTTGTTTGGGTTTCATGGTCTTATGATTCTGAACAAATTTTAGGTCTGAAATAGGGATTATCAGCTGACAATGCAGTTTTAGGCAAGCTCCTTTTATTTTTCGGCCTAAGCTTTCCAAAAACAAAAAAGAGACAAAATAATATAATAAATTTGAGAAATGGCACAAATATGTTGCCCGGTCCAACCAATAGCAAAGCGCACAGATGCAGCCCTCTTTGCCAAACAAATATGATCAACATACAGAAGTATGTTTTCTAATGGATTGCTGTTAAGTATTTGTCCTTCTTCTCCGGTGCTATAAGCGCTGGCTTCGTCAGAGAGGCCTCGGATGCTATTTTAGCCCTCTTAAGGAATTTAAACCCTCTTTAGATCCTATTTTTAGTGTGGGAATATCGTGGTCCCCCTGCACAGACCAGCTTCATGCTGATCTGGCAACCACATGTAGGCTTTACACTGACTGGCTGTCTCGCCTGCCACTGACACGAACAATCTTGCGACTTAACGTTCCTTTCTAAAGAGCAGAGATGTCTTCCCAGCAATGTCTTCCCAAAGACATTTGACCACACATTCATATGACACATTCATACCTGAACGGATATAGTCTTATGTAAACTCTTTTGGAGATGTCTCCGTTTGCTTGTGTTTTAGTTGCAGTTTTAATATCTGAAACTGATACATGACCATGATGGTGTTTTGGGACCTGAGTTTCCTATCATCCATCCATCCTCTCTATCTTCTCAATGATAACACCTCTCCTTCATGCTGTCCATCCCTCCATCTTCTCGATTCATTCCTGTCATTTCTCGGCCCCGGTCTATCCGGTCTTGTTCGCGTGACCCCGTTCCAGAGTCTGTGGCTGGCAGCGGGGCTGCTGGGACACGTGGTTCATTGACTGGAAAGGTCTGGCAACGCGCTCTTTCCTCTCACACCATTTATTATCAGCGCTGGGAGACTCCCAGGACCCAGGAGCTCGAGCTCGCACAGAGAGGTCTAAGCAGCGCTCAGTGTGAGAACTCGAGCGAGGTCTCCTCGGCCGAGTCACACAGATGTTCCTCTTGGCACCTCAGCAGGTTGCGGTGGGGTGGCTCAGGGGGCCTTTCTGGGGTCTGGAGGGGGGCGAGGAGAAGGGGGGGGGGGGGTGCCGAGGGCCAAACAGGGCCCCAGAGCCTGGATGAGAGCTTCCTTTGTGGGACACAAAGCATTGTCTGTGCTGGGAAAGGCCATGAGGATGGGAACACCGCCCAGAGCTGGACACTGAGCAGCAGCGATTCCAGCTCTGTGTGTGAGTGTGTGTGTGTGTGTGTGTGTGGGTGTGTGTGTGTATTTATTTGAGACAGAGAGTCGAAGAGTGAGTGTGGGAGAAAGTGTGTCCTCAGATATAATACTGAGAGATGGCCGATCTGATTGTGTGTGTGTGTGTGTGTGTGTGTGTGTGTGTGTGTGTGTGTGTGTGAGGGAAAGACAGAGACACACTCCAGACCGAGATTTGCAGCAAAGTTGTGTGAAAATCCGTGTGAGGGAGCGTGAGGGAGCAGCTGGAACGCAGCACGGCAGAAACACTAGAAAGTTACACAACAAAGTTCTTCCATTTGTCATTGTCTTTAATGAAGTCTTTGTTTGGAGGAGGTGAACAACTGAACGCTCCCACAAAAGGTGGACAAATTAAAGTTTAGGAAGTTTATTCAAACTACAGAACGGTCACATCGCCATTGACTTTGCAGCATCTGCAAAAGACTTTGTGTTGAAGGGCAGAACCATCGCTGTAGAAAGATGGACAATGGATGGATGTAGCCACAAGGGATTGGACTACAGTTATAACAAGTTTGCATGTCATATCAAACAAAGCATATGGAGAGTTGATCTTTGGCCAACGCTGTATTAAGCCATCCCAGGGTCTCGAGGTAACTTATCCCATTGGAACGATGTCCTTATGCAGTGGCCAGACTTTGCTTTTCTTGAACTTCTAGAAATATTTGGTCTTCACAGCTCCTTCACGACTCCCCAGCTAAACACGGTTCCCAGAGGTCCCTTGGGGTACGTGAAAGCTGTCGATGAAACAGATCAAGTTTATAGTTTGATGGCACCAATTCATGCATTGTTAAGTTTCAGTGGCGTTAGATTTGATGCTGATTTACTTTATCTATCTTGGAACTGACTTTCCAAATCTCACATGCACGTGTAATGAGAATTGCTGTAGCAGCTGGAGACACTAAGTAATGAAAACTTATGAAGCGGATCATGAAAGGTAATTATTTAAACACACTTTTCTTGTTGGCCCTAAACGTTGCCCTAAATGCCAACTGGGTCACCGTTTGTACTTTTACTGCCCTGAGAGCCTCACCACATCGAGGAAAAAAAAACCTGGCCACTTGAGAAATATGGAAGCGGTAATAATTTTAATAGAAACAAACGAAGACATCAATCTCGCCCTGGGATAAAGCTGCAACCATAGCAACAGACAGTCTAACAAGCAGTCCCACCCAGCTTTTCTTTCAAATATGATAAGATATGGTGCTGATGAAGGACCAGGAAGCTCGCCGGCTATTTTGGGCCGGAGGAGTGAGCTCGCATGCATGCGTGAGCGTGAGTAACAGGGCAGAGAGAGGGGGTTTTAGGGACGGTGGGAATGGATGAGGAATGTCAGAAAGCCAAAGAAGGGGAAAGAATGAAAGCAAAAAAAAAAAAAGCAAAGAAGTGGTTTATGCCCGCAGAACAAAGATGGAGAGAGGTTTTTTTTTTAATATATAATTGGCCTTTTCCTTCGGGTCCCAGACTCACTGGCTGAGAGGAGGAGACAGGGGGACAGAGGAGTGCATGAAGTCTCTCACCCCAACACACACACACACACGCACACACGGACACAGAGAGACCACAGAGACAGTCAAAACTGCAGAGGACTCCAGGAACATATGAGGAGAGTTGGGACTGAGGTGATGTGGGAACCTCGATAAAACCATCACCGTCTAATTACTGTCGCCACAGCTCTTTTAGTGGCCAAGCACGTAAAACCAAAACAAAACACACACACACACACACACATACAAAGCACCACACACTCCCCAAGCTCCTACAAGAACTTCAGAAAACACACGCACACGCAACACTCTGCTGCAACACATGTGAAGATCAGAGCAGGTTGGCCCCAGGCCCCGAACTTCTCTGTGGGTTGCTGTGTTTTACATAAGAGAAGCGCGACCGTCATGCACCATCGAGAATGTGTGTGTGCGTGTGTGCGTGCGTGTGTGTGTGCACGTGAGTCCATTTTGCAAACCGCCCTGGAAAGCCCCGCTACTTAAAAGCCATGTGGGTCTGCAGACCCTGCCGAGCTGCTGTCTCATAGTTTATTCAGCTATTTCTGGGAGCACGGTTATTTCAGCGTCTAAGAAAGCAGGAAACCTGAGAGTTTGTGCAGAGGTTTACGCTCTCACAGGGAGGCTGGGGATGGGGATGGGGATGGGGGGGGTGAATGTTGCGGTTGTGTCTCTGGCATTGTTTTGCACAGTGTTGCAAGTGGCAAGTGACTCATGCACCCTCGGTGTGTTCATATCTTATACACAGACACTCATGAATCACAGAAATTCATGTCGAAAATAAAAAGAAAAGAAAATATGTCACTGGTTCATTATAAGACATTAACCCCCTGACTCTTAAACCCACACCATAACCCAAACACACACTTTAAACAACCGACATGATGAAATGTCCTTTCTCTGACAGGAGCATTTTTTTCAGCAGCAATTTTGGAAAATTAACCTCAAACAACATTTATTTTTATGTGCGACTGTAATGACAAGTCTGAGGGGTTTTGCCATAACTCTGACTAGCCAATGTCCATCTGGATACTTACTCTGTTGAAATGGTGCTGATGTTTATCACTATTGCTCTGTAGAAAATGTACAACATGATGTAAACAGTAAATGATGCAGTTTCAGGAATGACCACTGCCAATGCCCCTTGACTGCCATTAATGCAGACCTTTCGATCGAGTTACCTCTGGTACTAATGGACAGTGATCTCATACACCCCACTGAGTTACCTAATGTAACAATGTGGGACACTGACGTGTTTTGGACAGTGAAAAAACTCTGTGGCACAGATGAATGTCATAAATCAGGCACCGGCTGCACTGTAGCTTATTAGCACTCATTTAGTGTTACCCTGGCTGGCTTTGATGAATGTTAGTAAAAATTTAGAAAATAGAAAGAAAATTTGGTTTGCTGTCACAAATAATATGAAGCTCATTTCGTCCTTGTTTTGTTTTGTTTTGGGGAGTTTTTTAAGTGCAAAATACATGCCACACAATCTGAACTCTGACCACAAGACTATTCATTTTCTCAACCTGCTTTTTTACACATCAATTACCAGCGTCGCAGTGGGTCTGACGGAGCCTCTGCCAGGGCACACAGGATGGAGTACACCCAGCTCAATACATCACAGGACACGCACGCACACCATTCACTCTCACACCTAGATTCATTTTAGACCACACCTAGAATTCAGACTCTATGATTGACCTAAAAATGTTTGCTTTTTGGACTGGAGAGAACTTGCAGCATCCACACAGAAAGACATAGTCATACCCAGGTCCTCCTGCTCTGAGGCGACAGTGCTAACCCAGACACTGTGTCCTCTTGCATAAATTCAGTCATTTACTTTGTCAGGTTTGTCAGTTTTTCCTATAAGAAAGGTGTGTCCCCACAACGTGAGTTTGTAAACAGACACACACTCGCTCCCAGACCCACACACACACACACACACACACACTCCCAGTGCAGTACAGTGGATGTTGTCAGTGAGCAGGCTGCAGTAGCTCCGGTGGCGGTGTCTGGTTTCCACATGATGAGAGTGTAATCTTTGCAGGTTCCTGCCTGCTGCTTTGTTTTCCTCGCTGTCTCTGACTCATCCCTCCAACCTGTGGGAAGGAGGGAGAGATGGACTATGTCACTGTCATAACACGGGATTATTGTCTACAATACACTTTCTCAAAGGGATGGGAAAGATGCCCTGGAGTTTCAGTCCTCTCCTCTCTCTTTGTCCTCTCAGGTCTCTCAGATTGCACTTTTTGTTTATTGGCTGTTATCGCCTTTCCTTCTCCTTCTTTGCACCTCACCTGCTTTGCACAGTTTCTTAGCTCGCAGTCAGCCTCTTACGCAGGCCTTTATCCCGAAATCTTTCTAACATATGCAAGTAATAATAATCCAGACCTACTTGATGGTAAAGAAAGCTGGTAGCGTTCAGTTTTTTTTTTTATCCTGATGCACTTTGAACCTTTAAGTCCCGCTCCGGTTCACTTCCAGTTTCATCGGCTGAGGTTTTTGTATCAGTCGTAATCACAGCAACGCTCACGCTCTTTGTTTTTATTCCAAATACTTCCTTTGGTAACATGCATCAAAGACTTCCTCCTCTAATATAATACTTCAGGCCATGATCATATCATCTCTGAATGCCTTGCTAAAATTTTGTGTTGCAGTGAGACATCAAACATACACAGCTTGATTTGTGCATGTGCGGGTTATTTTTGAGATAAAAAAAAACCCTTTGCACGTACAACTATTGTTAATAATCTCACTTCAAAGCTTGAGGTGTCTACACTCTGGGCATTTAGTCAAACGCTTTTTCAGAGTTGTTGATTGGAATCATAGAAATAAAAGGGCGCAGATCTTTTTAGAAATAGCTTTTGCATGATAACCTCTTTGGTTTTATTTTGGTTATCAAAAACCTGTGGCTTACACTTATGAATCCATGAATCTTCTCATCAGTTAAGGAGTAAAAAGAAGATATCACCATTTCACACAGTCTGACAGATAAACAGCCATGTTTTGTGCATATCTTAGGATTCACTTTGCTCATTCTTTTCCTGAAAAGTTGTCGCGTTTCATGAACTGGAACATAATTCTGCAAAAGAGTTCAAATCTGAGTTTGCAAAAGTATGAGAGAAAGTGGTATATTATGGCTTGTTCACCTGTGTGAAACATTACCTTAATTATAAAACCAGAGTTGAAGGGTCTTTATTCCTGTTTATTGTGATCTTGATCTTAATTCTGCGAGCGAGTCGATACAAATACAGCCACGTAATATAACTTTCTCAAGTCGGCGCCTCCCTCCTGTTCTCTCGCCTATCCGGCCAACTTTCTCATTATCTGTGTGGATCCCAGGTCTTATCAGCCGCCACCTGCGCCGCTGCTCAGCTTTACGATTTAAATCCGACCGGATCACAGCTAAACACCGTGGGATTACAACACGGTTTAACACTAAAGCGTCGAGACTCAGGCCCGACAGCATTTCTGAAAGCTGCCTCCCAACACGTTCACAATCGACCTGTTTTGCGCCCTCCTGAACTGACGCGCCGTGTGGCTTGGCTGCAAAAAAAAGACACCTGGGTCTCACCATTTTACCATTCACCGCCGTAGCTATTTCTGTGATGGGTGTTGTATCCTGAGGTAAAAAAGAATATTTATCGATAATAACCCAAATATCGCCCGCAGCCTCACATACATTGTCATTAATCAGAGACTGAATTTTTGGCAGCTCCAAAGTAAACAACCTTAACCCCGATTCAAGATCCTACACGCAGCCATGGAGCTCTGGGTTCCTGATAGTTTGCCCTTTGGGCAGAGTGACAACATCAAAAGCTCTGTGCACACTGCTGGGTGCCAAAAGAGCTTAACAAAGTGCAAGGAGCAGCCTATAACTCATCTTATGCAGCAGCGACATACTGCCGTCCACCTGGCAGGAAACGGTGCCAATAACGAAGCCTCACCCGCACCTGCGCTGATTATCCGCCCTCTTTGTTTCAAAATCTTCTCTCAATGAAACGGAAGGAGAAATGAAAAGAGTTCAAGTGCGCCGTGTCAGGTCTGAATCTGACGTGTGCTTTTGAACTCCGTGGGCTTGAATTGTTTTTTTTCACCTCAGGAGTGGAGATGTGGCCACCTAAACAAGCCTGGTAAGAAAAACAAATGAAGGTCGGCGTATATTCATCTGGAAGAAAAGCAGGAAGCTTTGAAAACCGAATGCCAACAGTTCAAAGAGCTGCAGGGAAGGTGGAGAAGGCACACACTCTCTCACACACTCTCTCACACACATACACATACACACACACACACAGTATGTCATTCAATTTAAACAAACAGGAGGCCTCATGGAGCCTCACAAGGCCACGTTGGTGGTTGCTGAGGCTACCAGTTGCCTTACACACACACACACATTTACAGGTTTGAACAATAATTGTGAGGACTGGTTTGTGCGAGTCATTGTGGTGTTACCTTCTCATACACGAGCACACACACACACACACACACGCATGCGCACACACACACACACACACACACACACACACAGTCACACACACACACACGGCCCCTCGTTGCCTCTCCTGTTTCAGCCACGTGCAGCCGGTAATGTGCGCAGCCACACAGGAGAGGCCTTGTGTGCGAGCCGTCCTAACAACTGCAGCGGGTTAGCTTCACTGTGACCTTTAACCCTTGACAGCATGGGAAAGTGGGCGTCCTCAGCTGTCAGGACCCCAGTGGGGCCAGTTACCCTCCCCATCTCCCCCAGTAATGGTTTAACAATGATTAGACATCAATGGGAAGACGCTCACAATGCTCAGAGCGGACTGTCATGTAATGCACATGAGTGGACTAAGTGTACACAAACACACAAGACACATCTCACTCACACACGCACACACATGAGCATACAAGTCATTAGATCATCGTCCTGACCTGTGATGTAATGGGCGTTGAATAGAGACAAAGGGATAAACAGGGTTTTAAAGAGACTCGTTCATTAGGCTAATGACCTCAGGCTGAAGCTGCCACCCACAGACTAAATGGTCGAAACCCCAAGAGAAGCATGTAAAGACTAATGCACATGTTGTGGATTTTAGAGGGGAGCAACATGCACAGCAACCTAAAGCTATTAGCCGTTAGCACGTGTCACATGGCCATAGGTCTTAAACTTTTTAATTTAAAAGCTAACGAATACAGCCACTGTGGGCTGACTATCTATTTTATATTCACATGGACATACATTCACTCGTCACCAACATACACTGTTTACTGTCATATTTCCCACTGTGAGTGCTAGCTTGGCTAAAACATGCTATCAGAGTTCAGGCTAACATGCAAACATTAAGGCCTTCTTTTTGTAGATAACAGGTTTTATGTGTATATGTGTTTGTGCGTGTGTGTGTGTATATATATATATATAGACATACATATGTATACACACATATATATATATATAGGCTGCATCATTTTTTAAGCCTTGTAAGACCTAAGAATATTTCTGTCTGCGTCTTTTGGTTCTCACAGTCCTCAGTCACTGCAGGAATGCTAAGTATCCAGGAACCCCCCCAGCGGAGCAGCCAGTGGTTAGGTTTGTGATTTAAACCAGCCCTAGTTGTTCCCATGTCACACGCTGTGAGAGGGGGCATGTGGAGGTACGATATATGCCACGGCTCCTTGCTCTCCAAGTGGCTTCACATACCTCACATATTCATACTTATGTTCAGTGGAGTTGATCCAGTCACCTCGGGTGGCTCCACCCTACTTCAAGGACCTGTCACAGTGTGTTTAATGTTTTGTCCCACTAGTTACTGATTACCAGTGTGCCACAAGTCTCTTTACAAAGCAGGTTGTACCTTTCATCAAACAGTGTAAATCCAGGAAATTGCAGCCTCTTTGACCTTTTCACCAGAAAGGAACAACTTAAATAGTGGATGACTGCAAAACAAGCAATGTTTGACAATGTACAATACCTATGTTTTTAAAATGTACTCCTTCTTCAGTGCATGTCAAAGGCATCTTTTTTAGGGTTGATTTAAGAAAATCATCATCTGCGTGAACCTTTGACCTAACCAAATGATCTGATTTAATTAATGCTTGATAAAAATCAAACAATACAGACTTATTGCTTTTAGCGGCTTTAACTGAAACCAGTGGTTGCCAGACAGACAAGAAAAAAAAGCTCTTCATGGTTTTGAAAAATAATGGTTCAAAGTGTTCAAATGGTCATGTATAGAAAATGCAATATGTGGTTTATGAGAAAAAAACAACAAAAAATCTGTCACGGTTCAGAAATAATCAGCTTTGACTGGTTGAGCTTATGTAAGCGTGACTTCTGTGGTTCATCAGAGAGAGCAAAAAGCTGCACCTCCTTGAAAGCAGAGCTGTGTGTCAGTTTGAATGATGCATACTACCACGTACTGCTACAGTGAAGAAAGAAATATACATGTTCACTCTCATCAGGCGAGTTATAACAGGTCAGCGAGCGCACTGGCCTCCAGGATCCCTGTTCGATTGTTGTAATCCCTCAGACAGCTGGGATCCACAGACTCACAGATGCCCAGGCGAGGGAGCAAAGGCTGATAAGGGATTGAGTGTGTGTGTGTGTGTGTGTGTGTGTGTGTGTGTGTGTGTGTGTGTGTGTGTGTGTGTGTGTGTGTGTGTGTGTGTGTGTGTGTGTGTGTGTGTGTGTGAAGAACCTGTTACTGATATGCATGTGAGTGCGTGCGTGTCTTTGTGATGCATGTTTATGTGTGTGCGTGTGCATGGTGTAGAGGGTTGCTCTGCTCATGCTCTGCATCCTTTCCCTGTCAGGTTGGCAGCTGACTGTGATTAATATTTCACACCTAACAAATGGAAAGCACAGACAGGCTTGTGTGTGTGTGTGTGTGTGTGTGTGTGTGTGTGTGTGTGTGTGTGTCTAACCTTGCCATGACAGCAGTATAATTGACATAATTACCCACAGTCCCTAAACATCACACACACCCTGTCAGTGACAGACGCACACACACACACACACACACACACACACACACACACACACACACACACAGTGCTCTCCACCTTTTGCCATGTATGCCCACATGTCCAAACTAATATATATACAACAGTCACATGCAGGGGAGTGAGCAAATTATCTCCCCACAGTGCCCAGACACACGCATACATACACACATACACCCACACACACACACACACGCACATAGTGTTTCATGACACTGTGCATCCACTGATATCATATACTACAATTTATACAAATGTTGTTGTTTTTAATGTCGGCCATTCACTGACATAATTTAAGTGCATTTAATTCATCATTTCTTTCTTCTCACCCTGCAGACTGGGGTTTGAGTTATCCTTATTTTCTCCATCTAGAAAGTATTTCCTTTTCCTTTAATGTGTGTTGCAAAGAGCTTTGCCTGCAGAAAATACAACCTGGAAGTTGCAGAAATATGATTTAGATCAAGAGGTCTTTCTGACCACGCGTAAATCAATATTTAGTCGAATGCAATGCGTTTGTTAAATGGATACTGCCTTGACAGTTGACTCTGAAAACACCACAGAAAATAAGATCAAATATAACACATAAGGTGTTCATGACAGAATAAATAAAGTGCAACATGTTGTGCAATGTACGAGAATAAATTGCACTTTCAAGTTTCTTTCTTTTCAAGTACAAAACGTCCCCTTGAGACTTGGGCGTCACATGTTCCAAGCAGCAGATAACTGACAAAATTAATGCCAAAGTCAAAACAGTTATCTTTGTTGTTGTTGCTGCTGTTTTTGTACGTGAAAACATCAAAATAAAATCTTTATCCCATGTGAAAGTTCTCCCTGATGAGTCGGCTTTGATGGGGCCTTTGAAGTGGAGGAGTCGTGGTAATGATGGCGATGATGGTAATTGATAAGTGCGCGCTGAATGGTAAATGGCCGTTCATCGGGGATAGGAAGTGCTGAGTGGAAGCCAGACTGGATGCTGCCGAGCCTCGGGCTGTGTGATAATAGACGGGAGGGGCGGGGAACGGCCGTGATAAGAAAAAGTGGCGATTGTGTGTCTGTGGGTGTACACTTCCAGAGCCGGAGTGTGTTTTCGTCTGTGTCTGGTGCACACGGCGTGTGTGCTGGTGGTGCAGCGGGGCTCGTTGGAGGACTTGGGTGGAAAGGTCAGGGTGCATGTGTGTGTATGTATGCATGCATGTGATTTGGGGCTGTAGCAGGTGGTTGAATGGCAGGACACCAACACACGCTGTCACTCTGATTAAAAAGGGAGGGGATGGAGTGTGTAAAGCATAGACGCAGTCTCTCCGTGACAGGTCCCAGAGGTTTTGGGGGAGTAGTTGTGAAGCTCAGCAGCGCCATCTTGGTAATGTCTGACTTCACCTAACCCCAACTAAGGTCAAAGAAGTGGTGTGTGGGTGGAGCTGAGACAGAGAGCAGAGTGAAGCCAGACTGAAATGCTTGCTGCTAATATGTATATATGTATAATGTAATACCAATTAAATTTGCGCAATATACAAAAAGTGATGTGACTTGGATGAAGTGAGGTGAAGTTGGCTGTTTTGATTCACAGGTCTGAGGCAGCCTCGACTGGCCATTACGGGAACTTTTGTTGTTTTGATTTTTTTTTTTGTGTCTTTTGGGAAGAGATCAGGGAGACATGTGATTACACAGCGCACAGGGAAATAAATACGCTGAAAACTGAAGTGTGCTGAGAAATCTAAGTGGCCTTGAACGGCTAGAAACAAATGGGTTGTAACGATCTGAGGGGAATGAACGAGCCTACGATGACACATTTTTTTATGAGGGTGTTTAGTCTGAGGACTGACAGAGGTTTTTTCTGAGACCTTATGCCGTATCATCTAAGATCTGAGGCTGAAGACGAACACCTGGGGATCTGCTAAAATGTACACCGTAAGAGAGAGGCACATTGGCTAGGTTGATGAAACTGACATAATCATGCAGGTTTTTTAAAGAATAATAATTTAGTTGTGGTTGTTGAACTTTGCATAGAAGACAGTGTAAATATCAGTGTTGAAGCAAAGTTGACAAGCTCGATGAAAAGAAGAGGGCGAGAGACAAACAGGAAAAAACAACCGAGAACGTTGAAAAAGAGAGAAGCGGCATGACGAATAGGAGGATAGCACGTCTGGGCAGCCTTTATCTCAGCCTGTGTGTAAGTGTGTGTCTGTGTGCGTGTGTGTGCATGTCTGTGTGTGAGACTGTGCTGCAAACTAATGGAGCTGGCAGGGCGGAATCAATTACTGACCGGCGAGGATTTTCCCACAAGCTCGAGCTGGTGGGAAAACAGGAGCTCCTCAACATGCATCTGTACGCGCGTGTGTTTGTGTGTCTGTGTGGGTGTGTGTGCGTGTGTGCGTGTGTGTGCACCTGTGTCTGAGCATGCGGAGGTGTGTGTGCACACGTGTACGCACATGTCCGCACTGCTGGCTGCTATCAGTGCAGCTCTGCATATGCAAATGTGTAGGTGTGTGTTTACGTGTGTGTGTGTGTGCGTGCGTGCGTGCGTGCGTGTGTGTGTGTGTGTGTGTGTGTGTGTGTGTGTGTGTGTGTGTGTGTGTGAGGACAGCTGGCATGCAGCAGACACTGGGAAAGGAGCCGACGGGCCTTCAGAGGAGAAACAAGTTGACTTATAAACCAGTGACTCAGTGTTCGGTGCAAACCTTGTTATGTTTTCTGTCTCCTCCGTTGCTCCCAGGGAAATAAAAAAAGAACTAAGTTCATTACATGTGGCTTTTGATTTCACCCAAGACTTTACATCATAAATCCACCTCCTGTCAGAGTAATTGTCTGGCAGACTGCAACGCATGAAGAAACAGAGCAGAGTGTGTTCTGAAACAACACATTCCAGCGAAAAAACGGCCGAGTTTGTGTGAGAACACAGGGGAACACCCGCCCCCCATCCCCCCAGCTAACGCAGTCATTGTCTCCATATAGTTTACAGTATTTGTGTAGGAGTGTGCGCGATTCTGAAGGTCTTCAACGGAAAGTGCAACTGCAACCAACATTTCCCCGAATCAAAATTCCTCTGTGAGCTGTGAGCACGTTTTCAAAACCTCACAGTGCTGACAGGTCACTTTAAATTTAGCACTGGTCAAAAATATACGTAAAACAAAAACACTTTGGACTCAAGTTTCCCCGATAGTCAAAAAGCATGCGTTTAGATCCATTGCAGACTCAATTGAGGTGTGAGTGCAAGAGTGAGTAGTGTGTGGAGACCCACAAAGCAGGTAAGTGGAGATGTAGATTTTGAGTAGTAATCACTATTAATTCTTAATTACCTTGTCCTAATTGTCCATTGTTTTTCATTTGTGTTACAAATTTCTGATTCACCCACACATCATTTATTAAAAATACAAGAAAAACTGTGTCAAATCAATTGTTACATACTATTAATTCCCTTTATGTGTTGCAAAGAATCTGTGACATTCCTGTTCTTTCTCAGAGGAAGCGAGCAAGAGCAAAGGCTTGTGTGTGTTTGTTAGTGTGTGTGTGTGTGCGTGTGCATGTGCGTGTGTGCGTGTGTTCCAGTCACATGCGTGCATGTTGCCGGCCTTTCATTTGAGTGATTGTTCTGTTCAATAATCGGCTCTGCTTCGAGCAGCCTCTGCTCTATAGTGAGCAACTGCAGCAGGAAGCAGTGCCATGCAGGATAACATTGGCCTGGAGTTAGGGCTTGGTGACCCAGGGGATACTGAGCCTGGCGACACACGCACACACTCGCTGTCTCTCTCTCTCTCTCTCACATACACACACACACACACAGGCGCAAACACACATATACACACACACACATGCACACAATTGGGAGCCAATAGGGCTGGACAACAGTCTCTCGGGTGGGTCTTTTAAAAACCAATCAAGCAGACATCTTGGCTCTTGTCATTGTTGGGTGTTACAGTAACACCGCCTCTGTGACCAGATACACACACACACACACATGCACACAGATACACACACACAGTCACACACACTTTCAGTCTCAGTCTGGTGGCGTGTGTGTATCTCAGGATGTAGGGTGTTGTTCCAGACTTGTACACAGGGAACAAGGAGTCATCTTGGCCTATATTCACACACTTCCATCGAAGGAAATTCACCTCAGCTCACTCTTTGTTTTTTTTTAGGTGGAATATGTTACTTGAAAGGTTAACAGTTGTTTTTCTTACTGTATCAGAGAGGAGAGAGACCTGCTCTCTTCTTCTACCTGTCGAGGTGCATGGAGGAGGGAGCAGCATGAAACTTTTACTGAACAACAGCGGCCTCTGTGGCTGGAAGTGGTCACTTCAGTTGCATGGCCTAAATGACAGTTAGTGACACTTTAACCACAATTAACTACCAATCACAGCTGAGATAATTGCGTACGTATATGTGCATTCAAAGCAGTGGAAAAAAGCTGGGTGAATTGCTTGTTCTTTCGAAATGTAAATGTAAACTGCATTTTACATAAAGCTACAGTGTTACTCCATCTTTAAGAGGACACACACTTTTTTTATTGCACCATGATTTTAAGATTTATTTATGGCGGACATGAGTAAATCTGAGAGCATCTTCAACATGAACATTAATCCAAGTATGCTTAGCTCTCTATTATTGCAGCGAGTGGGCCGGTATATATATATGGTGAAGACACTGTAGACCACTCAGGAAGAAGGCACGGATGGGGTTCGAACCCATGATCTTCGGTTTACGAGACCGACGCCTTACCACTTGGCCACCGCGCCTTGCTCTAAGTGCTTTTAATGCATTAATTGCAAATTTGTTCAGATGGGCAATCAGCTAAACATGCAGAACTGTGTTTACCAAATTGTGTTTACAGCACAACAGGTAGCAAAGGGACGACGTCCTTTCCAGAACACTCTCAGTAACTCTGAGAGCAAACTCTAAGCTTCAGACCTGAAATAATAAACATTTGTAGCCACAGAGCTTCAGGCGAGGCCAGTAGAGTAAAGTAAAGTCTGAGTGTTTGTTGTTGAAGTTCACTGCTCTGCATGCGTTTCGTGTGGTGTGTGAGGGGTGTATGCGTGTGTGTAAATGTGTCAGCGGGCATTTTGTTGTGTTTGGGACAGAGAGCCCTCATCTTATGTAACAAATGGGACTCTCCGTGCATGACTGTGTGTGTGTGTGTGTGTGTGTGTGTGTGTGTGTGTGTGTGTGTGTGTGTGTATTGTGAGTGTGACAGATGAGTTGTTAATAAGGCCAACTGTATGACAGCAACACCTTTGGTCACAGCAGTGCCCCTGAGCACACACAAATAAACACACACACACACACACTGTTAACAAGCATTCCTCTTACCCAGTCTACCACATGCTATTGAGCGTATACATAATATACACACACACACAAATTCATGAAAAAAAAAACAACAACAAAGTGATGAATGTTCACCACGGAGCATATAAACACTCGAGTGTTGGGCACCAGTATCTGCATCAGCAACAACACACACACACACACTCATTTATTTTCACTCAAACACTCCCATATGCACTCAGATCTCTCTTTATCTCTCTCTCTCACAACTTCCCAGCACTCCTGATTCCACAAGACGCTTTTTTCTGTTGTTTTTTTGTCCTCAAATCAGAGACAAACACAGTCACACTCTTCCTTTGACTCACACACCCTCACCCTCACACACACACACACACACAGAGACGCAGAGTGATCCCACACTCGCTCACATCTGTTTGGATTTGTTTTCTGTCTGAAGAAGGGCCCCCCCACCCCACCCCCTCCTCCCTTCTTCCCTCCCTCTTTACTCTTTCCCCTCAGTAGCCACAGCAGGCCAAAGGAAACTTTAAACAATTCCCTCGCTCTGTAGTCACACCACACACACACACACACACACACACACACACACACACACAGTTGTTTGTGACATATAGACAGCCTATTTTAGCTGTATTCTTGCAATACGGTGCATGAGTGTTTAGCTCTATCTCTTGTTCTCCTTGTGTCTGTGTGGGATTTCTCCAGGTTTCTTCCTACAATCCAAAAACATGCACTGTAAGTCAGATGGAGACTCTAAATCGCCCCTAGGTGTGAGTGTGACAGCTACCAGTGTGTGTGTGTGTCCTGTGATGGACTGGTGACCTGTCCAGGGTTTATCTGCCTTCACTCAACGTGAGCAGGATATTGACCCTGCGACACCGTTCAGGTACAAAGCAGGTTAAGGTGACAGCTGTGTGGACGGCATGCCTCACTCTTTTCAAAGAGGTGTCACTGTGTTTACTTTGGCAACAAACCTGAAGATTAAATTCTTTTATATCCATTGTAAATAAGTTGAGATAAGCTAAAAGAGAGCAGTATTTATTGCTACATTCGGTTCCTACGGTGATATAGTTTCTCTGGATGAGAGCATCTGCTGAACGACTAATTACAAATGTAAAGTAAACAAGCTTCAGGAAGCCAGATGAGGACTCTGAGGTTGGAGTTGTCACAGTCTGATATTTCAGCCATAGTTTCTTTATTACCGTGGGATAAATGCAACATTGATTTCATCTGCAGAAGCGGCCGTAGACATGTAAAATCAATTCACTCCGCACTCCCTGGACACCTACGTCCCAGGCTATCGCACAGTAAATCAACACACGCTGTTGGTTGCATTTTACACACATTTTGTTTTACGGTGAGCTCTCGAGTTGGACTCACGGGGCAGCCAGTGGGGAGGAATCAGGCATCAGCGTCACGAGAGCGCTTTTGGAGAACGGTCTACGCACATTCACAGACACACTCAGAGATAACAGGACACGGTCCTGAGGGATCGTTGTAACATTTCTTTAACATTTATGACCGTGACAAACTGTCCCGCTGACACCTCCTTATCCCTCTCAGCTTGTTGGTGTGCGTCACGTCACCTCTCATCCCTCTGGTAAACCACACACACACAAGCAAACGCACACACACACACACAAATCACTGTCCCATACGCTCACAGATGTCTGAATGCCACGTATAGAGTCCCACTTGTGTATACGAGTGTGTGTTTGTGTGTGCAAACGTGGCTGCTGCTGCTGTCAAGCTCCTGGCGTTGACACAGTAAACTGATACCAGGGGGTCTGAGAGGGGAAATGTCTCACTGACACACACACACACACACACACACACACACACACACACACACACACACACACTTACATATATACACTCATACACACACTCCAGAGGGAGAGGAGAGCACTGGAGGAGCGGCACTCACACGGAGATTGAGTTACAGCTGAATTAGATCTGAGCTGTGGGAACCAGCACCTTCCTTTAGACACACACTCACACACACACTCACACACACACACACACACGTGTTGTCACGTCTTGACACCGCAGACGCGCTGGGACACACGCTGAGATGATACGGTATGTGTACACATTCTCACACACACCATGCTCTCCCACACACGCACCGCATATAAACAAACACACGGCCATGAACAGATGCAGGCCGACCCTCCGGAAGACCCACACACACTTATACCCCCCCCCCCAACACACACACACACACACACACACACACACACACACACACACACACAGTATGACATCAAAGAAAAACTATGTAATCCTAGAAATAAAAATCAAGCGTAACCACATGACATGACGTGTGTGTATCTGTGTGTGTGTGTGTGTGTGTGTGTGTGTGTGTGTGTGTGTGTGTGTGTGTGTGTGTGTGTGTGTGTGTGTGTGTGTGTGTGTGTGTGGCTGGATTAACAGACATAGTCATAACCCCTGATACTCAAGTGTAAACACTGAGGACACAAACACACACATTCTGTTCACTTCAGAGAGGGTGAAGCCTGAGGCTACGAGTTTATACCTGGCACCAACACTGCAGCGCACTGTGTGTGTGTGTGTGTTTGTGTGTGTGTGTGTGTGTGTGTGTGTTGACTGTGCTGGCCTTGACTCGGGGACGGTGGCCCTAAATAAAGCGAGGCTGAAAAGGAAAGCGGACAGAAGAGAGGCCACCACACCACAAGCCAGTAAACTCTCCACATCTTAATTGCCCTTTCGTTTTCACATGGTAATGCCTTTCCTCCTGTGTGTGTGTGTGTGTGTGTGGGTGTGCATTTGTTTGTGTGCCCCTGCCAGGTTCACACAGCAAAGCCCGCCAGGCCAACCCGGTGTGTGTGTGTGTGTGTGTGTGTGCGCGCGTGCCTCCTCCTGCCATAAACACACACATGCACTGCCTCGAGCCCCATTGTACGCGCAGCCGGATGGAAGGATGGATGGAGCGTTTCCACCCCCACATACACCCATTTTATTCCTTGAACCGATGTTTCCCATCACCCCCCTCTGCTCGAGCCACTCCTTCTTGAAGTGCAGTGACATTTTCGC
This sequence comes from Karalla daura, assembly GCA_029224185.1. Taxonomy (NCBI): domain Eukaryota; kingdom Metazoa; phylum Chordata; class Actinopteri; order Chaetodontiformes; family Leiognathidae; genus Karalla; species Karalla daura. Next base: position 8,936,638 of record CM055205.1, on the reverse strand, counting down.
AAGTAAAAAAAAAAAAGAAAGAAAGTTTGGTGCTGGCTTCAGTTCTCACAGCGGATCTTCACGGCTCTGTTATGTTGCAGCAGCTGAGAGCGGCCCGAGCAGCCGGGGTCAGGCCAGGTCACCGTCCACTGACAAGCCGACTCTACCTTTGACGCTTCCACACCAAATGGAGAGGTTAAATAAATGTCCCTTATCTGCTTCATCTTGCACAGATGAAAATAACTTTAATTGGATTTGTTTCCCCCCCTGAGCAAAGACAACATGAAATAAACCTGCTGTGTTAAATGGAACAAAAGTGCTTTTTACTTAAGTGCTTACTTTTATCAAAGGCTGCATTATTCTGCTTGTTTACGGCAGAAATGAAACCCCGAAACATTTGTTCCAGCCTCCATTTTCCAATCCAAGTATTATCAGACACATATTGACTCATTTTTAGTTTGCTATTAGCTCCATAGACGCCACGGAGCTTCTATGGAGCTCCATAACTAATGGATCTGACATTTCTTGTGATGATATGCAGACCGTTATTAAACCAAAACAATTTCATGAAGCACTTTTTCTGCTTAATATCATCAGGATTATAAAATCTGGCGACATACCGCCACCATAGTGAGGCGCTTTAACAAAACTTACCGCCAAAATCAACAGAGTGCCGCCTTCAAAGGGACAAACAAAACGAAAAAGAAGTGATTGAGAGTGACAAAAACAGAAAGACCTCAGCGTCTCGCCTGTGCAAAAACCCGCTCGGCCGATGGCTTCGCAGCGTGTTCTAAAGCCGCGGCGAGAGCGTGGGCCACGTGCGGCGCGGCATTAAGCCGCCCCGCTGGGAACACTTTGCACATGAGGACCAGATTTGTCTCGACACCAGCGCGGGGTCGCAGCGGGTCGCAGAGGAGATAATAGTGATCAGAGAATAATCTTCTCCATTAATGTTTGCTCTCCGTTTGACCCCTGAGTGGCTCGCTGTGAGGCATCAGGCCTCCACAGAGCCCCCAACACACACACACACACACACACACACACACACACACACACACACACACACACACACACACACACACACACTCACACACACACACACACACACACACACACACACACACACACACACACACACAGAGTTGGTGAAACTGGGTTCCTTGACAGCTGCGGCTCAGACCACATGATTACCTGTCGCTCCACCTTAGATATTTTTGTCCAACCCACCTCGAGCTGCCGGAGCACCAGAGGGGGGGAGAGAGAGAGAGAGAGAGAGAAAGGGGCGAGCAAACAAACTCTCCCCAGGTCCGGGGCTCCGGTTTCAGCCTTCCGTCCGCCGTGGCTGTGGGGCCATGGGAACACTAAGCGCCAGGGGCCCTGTGTCAATAAGGAGCAGTGGTTCAACACAATGGGGGCCTGCCTGCAGACAACGCCGCTGACAGACACCCACACAAAAGGGCCTGTGAATGGGAAGGAGACTCATGCACACACACACACACATACAGAAGAGAACAGAGCAGTGTGTGGTTGCCCACAAGGCCAGTGTTTGATGACTGCTCCTGTGTGTGTGTGTGTGTGTGTGTGTGTGTGTGTGTACACTCAAACACACAGCGGCACTCATGCCCACCAGGAAATAAACACGAGCACAATAAACGGAGGCCTGTGCTGCAGCGTGGACTCGCGAGCACAGCCTGTACCACAGAGAATCGAGTGTGACACATCGGCAGATTGTGCTTTTAATGCATTCTTTGCTTTAGCTCCAGTCTGTTTTTAGCGGGAGAAAGGGAGTCGAAAAGCGCTGGGGACGCGCTGCGAGTCAGCTGCCGAGATAAGCGGCCGCAGAGGGCGAGCGCCATCAGATAGCGCGCCTGGTCCGGTGTGAGAAACCTCAAGTCCGTTTTCATGCGTTTGCTCGTGAACAGGAAGATCTAATCTGCTAAACGCTGATTTTTACGCCATTCATGTGTCTGCACGACTACCTGAGCTGACACAGTGGCTCGGAGGACGCTCGCCAGTCGCTTCACAGAGAGGAGGTCCCAGGTTTGCATCCTGGTCAGACCGAGGACTCTTTTTATTTGGGGTTTTATTCTGGCTTCCTCCCACAGTCCAAAAATATGCATGTTCAGGTTGTCTGGAGAACCTGGAGCCTATCTTCTTAAGGTGAAAGCATGAAATACACCTGGACGAGTTAGGGTACGCACATACACACACAATCCCATATTCACACTGGGGGCAATTCCCCAATTGACCAAAATGCATATTTTTGAGGGAGAAATTAAGGGTGTCACTGGTCCAACCAGGAGTCAAACCGGAGACTTTCTTGCAGTGCTATTCACCAATCCCCATGCCACCTAGTTGATAATCCTCTGTTTTGAACTCATCACTGGGCATTGTCAGCGTGTTGATCTGGATTATATGTGCAGGGCAGGATACAAACACAGCTTCGGGCTATAACACACTCCCCTGTCTTCCTGCCCCATTGATCAGCTCTGCCGTCAGCGAGCGGTCTCGCTCGACAACTGGGGCAGTGAGGCAGGAAATGGAAAGAGGGGTGCTGCCCCCTGGTGTCGGCTGGCAGAAACACAGCGGCCGGGCATCACCGGGGAGTCTGGCCAGCAGGTGGCAGCACCTCGGCTCTTAAGGCGGGGTGCAGAGTGAGTTCCTGGTTCTGTGATGGCAGACAGCAGCAGGAAACAGTGCTGGATAAGCGATGAGGTGTCAGAGGTGTTTGACAGACCTCTCACCACTCTGTCCTCCTCCTCCCCCAGAGATTTGAAGTGTGTACACCTGACAAAACCACTAACTGCACTTTAAACGGCCCTGATTTGAAGCCGCTACACAGTCTCTCGAAAGCACGGTGTCAGCACGAGCAGAAATGACTGCGCCCGTCTGCCTGTGTGTGTGTGTGTGTGTGTGTGTGTGTGTGTGTGTGTGTGTGTGTGTGTGTGTGTGTGTGTGTGTGTGTGTGTGTGTGTGTCACCCTGTTGTTAGGGTGAAACCACAGGTGTGTGTCACTGGCAGGCATCAGGTCAGTGCTCACACTTTCATGTTTGTAGCTCTCTCAAAAACAGCAGGGGGGGAATGTTCACATCATGTCGGAGCAACTTTTACGCCAGCGTAGTCATTTTCCACCAAATTTGAGAGTCAGTGTTTCACTAATTAAAAGGTTATGGCAGTTTGGCCCTGTAGACACCGTACGCTACTTGTCCGGGGCACCACCTTCTTATGGAGGAAACGAGATTATGAACCAGTCTCACGATCTGAGGATGGACTCTTCAAATTTGCAAGAACAACAGACAACACATTAAATGGAGGTTTAATAAGGCCAAATAATGAATACATGAGGTAGGTTAATGACCCAAGTAAAAGTAAGTAAAATAAATGAATGACCAACAGAATGGATAGAGGCAGCGAACAGACTTAACACCTTATAGCTATTGGCTAGTTTTGAAGATAGTGAGTGGGTATGGTACTTCAAAGGTAGTGGGGATGAAGGGATAGGTAATGACTTGGAGGTCATCTAAATTTGGACTGGAATAAGTAAGTCTCCTGCAGGGTCTGTGCATTACATAAGAACCACTGGCTATGTCAGATGCAGGAGCTGAGACCGGGATGTCTGGTGATGATCTGGAGATCGGCTGTTCGGGAGGCGGTGGTGCAGCCACAGTCTGCCCTTATCAAGGGGTTCATCCAGATAGCGGGTACGACTCCCCACTGTGCTGGGGTCTGCAGGGGTTGCTCCAGGCTGATCCTGCTCCTCAATAGGCCTCCTGATCCAGGGCCAGTCAGGGCTGGTCTCAGCAGATCTTAATGGCCCAATAATAATGATCTCTTGTGGGTCTTATGGACTAAAATTTCCATGCAAATTCAATTTTGTTTTGGGAGAAGGAGTTAATGAGGGGTTGAAGTCCTAGTTGGGGAGAGGGTCTATGAGTAAAAAAACCTTTCTGTCAGTGTGAGACTGAACTACCCTCAGGTGTGAGTGTGGGAGTGAATTGTGTTTTGAGTGTCCTATGTCCTATAAGTTCAGTGGGTGGAGTGGGTGCCACAGGTTCAGAGGCTGCAGTCCTCCAAAGCCATAAATAAGATGACGAGGATGGATGAGTGAGAACAGGTTAAAGCAATATCAAAGTTTTATTCTTAAAATGTAGTATAGAGAGGAACAGTAGTACAATTCAGACAGAAAAAAGGAGAATGTAGTTCCATCTTTGAAAACCTTAGATAAAAACGTAAAAAGAGTAACCTGAATTTGCTCTGTGTTCGGAGGGCACTGAGGCGCGGCCCGAGTTTTGCATCACTGTCAAAGTTCGAGAGAAATTGAAAAATACAACCTTTGCAACAGCGTAAAAAAATACAGCTGGGGGAAAAAAAACCTCTGCTTTACATCTGTAGTGTTTTTGCTTTGTTTTTCTGTGTTTTTCTTTTTTTGTCCATGTATAACAAATACAGCATAAAATCTAAAATGATACATCATAGTTTGAGTTTCATTCATTACAGTAAAATCAGTAGGATGGTAAATAGTATCAAAAGAACAAACAAGACAACAGGATGGTGTGATGAACAAGCACACAGCGTGAACAGAGAGAGAGAAACAGAGAGAGCAGAAGGTTAAAGTTCACGGAAATAAAACCCACCACGTCAGGAGGTCCGTAGCTGACTGTCAACGTGTTCCATTATGCAACTCCACTAGTTAAATAATATATTCTTCATATATATATATATTTATCTTATCTCGTATGTATATATATATATATATATATATCCGCAATATAACCCCTCCCACAGTGATTTGAAGGTAAAAGTGACACAAAGAGGCTGAATATCTCTATGACTTAAAATATATCTTCTTCCACTGAGAGTAAAGGGAAGTCACACATCTTCTGTATCATTAGCACTTCAGTACATACTGTATTATTCCACTGCATATGAACAGATACTGCTGTTCCAAGGTTTCAACCCGCAAACAATCCGTGTTTTCTTTTAGAAAATATGTGCTTAATGAGATAACAAAGGAGAAAGGAAACAGTCTGTGGAAAGGACAAAAGAAATTAAAATATGTATCGAGGGTAAAGTGAATGATTCTGTAGCATAAAAACATTTAAAAATCTCAACAATTACAGACACGAGCAAGGATTTTCTACACTAAGCAAAGTTTTCACCTGGCTTTTCTCATACATTATATTTCAACAATAATTAAAAACAACAATTTTGGTTGGACAAATAGAAATTAACAGTCTTGATTGCATTTTGGAGTCAATATATAATATTAAATAACAAAAAAAAAAACGTCTAATAAAAAAAGTTGCTCATTGGAAGAAAGACACAACAGTTTTTTTTCTTTTATATAATAGTTCCATTCAGACCCGCTTTTTGGGGGAAGCGAAGAAACACAAAAGCAAATTATTTTCATGAACACAAACTTAAGTGCATGTCTATGAGGCGCCATAGAGCTTCACTTTTTGTGGAACAAAGTGTTTTTCTACCTGGCAGACCTAAACGAAATAAAAAAATAAAAAAAAAACTTACATCAAATTAAACCCATGACATTTTGTATCTTTTACACATGAAAAATGGAGTTCTTTCAGACTTAACGCATCACACATCATGATTTTATGCACACTTCTCCCTCCCCGCCCCCTCCCTCCCACCTCCCACCTCGCAACCGCGGTTCAAGTGATTCAAAATATATATATACTGTATTTACTATCAACTCAGTACCAAATATAAACAAACGTATACAGGTATTGATGTCCGCTTAGGTCCTCAAAACGTCAATTACAAGTACTGCCGGTAGTTCTACAAAATGGTGTGTGTGTGTGTGTGTGTGTGTGTGCATTAAATAAAACAAAAAGCTCAAAAAACAAAATGGCAAAGCATACCTGATAGTCGCCGTAGCACAACAGTGTTCTATAGTTTGAGCTGATTACATACGTATAACTGAGTCAGTTTAAGCTTTATGATTATAAACATCATATATAGCCTGTAGGTCCAGTATTCTGCGACAAGCATTACAGCACCAAACGTTTCGTCATTTGGCAAAATTCAAGCTTTAAGTGAAAGTCAAATGCTTTTGTTTAATAATAATAATAATAAAGTGTTACTGTGACGCCGTGATTTGTATAAAGCTAGCAATAACATTTCCCCTTGTACTTTCGCTTTTTTTTTCTTTAATTCATCTTTTTTTTTCCCGCTTACAAAAAAAAACAAAACCTCACGTTGTCTCTTTTTTTTCTCTTTCTTTCTTTCTTTCTTTCTTTCGCATTTTCTCTTTTAAAGCGTATTCAGTAGTTTTTGTTTCCTGCTAAATCTTGGTGTGCGGTCTGTTTGGCACGACATCGCAGCCCTCTTAAATTAATCATAAATATGGCTGTGATACATTAGAGTCACGAAACAGATTTTTTGGTTCCAAGATTTGTGCAGGGCAAGGAAAAGGAAAAAAAAAACAAAAAAACAAAAATTAGAAAAAGAATAATATATATATATCGTAATATTTTAGCGCTTCTAAACAAGATCTACAGAGCAAGTTAGAAAAAGAATCTTCCTGTGGACAATAATGCTCTTCTTTCGTGTACTCCTAGAAGCACAAGCAGTTATACTTTCAGATTGGGCAGCAAAGCCACACATACTCACTGTGCGCCCTCTGCCTGCAGACACAAAACAACAGAAATAAAAACTATAGCATTTGATAAGACCATAATAACCTCTCTTCATAAATTAAATAATTAACATTTCGCTTTTTCTCATTTTTAGATGATTGGTCTAGCCCAACTCTACATCGCCACCCTGCCCAACTCTGACCCCGAAGAAAAGGAAAAAACAAAAACAAAAACAGGAAATAAACATACATCACCAAAAACCTGATTCATCATATTATTCATGGTTATTCATCTCTCTCCGGTGGGCGCTGGGCCCAGAGTTGGACACATTTTAATAAATCGTTACATCTTGGGTTCCCGTTCTACCAAAGCTTTTTTGTTAAATCCATCTCTTTGTTATATACTTGCACAATTAAGTAACCTCAAGGTTTGATAGCACTTTGGAGTTGATTGTTTACCAGCTAGGTTTTTTTTTGTGTACATATATATTAAACATCAACTTGTTTCTTTTTTTGTCATTTTGTTTCTCAAGCTTGTTTCGATTCTTAGTCCTCGTCCGGGGCGGCTCCGGCGTTGCCCTCGCCCCAGTTTGATTGGTCGTTGTCAGTGGGTTCCTCCCCCTCCAGGTCCTCGCCGTCCTCGCCCTCGAAGTCTTCGTCTCGAGGGAACTCCATGCCCTCCATGGCCTGGGTGGCCTGGTGCGAGTCGGCGCAGTCCGCGCACACGCCGTAGCGCCGCGAGCCGTGGCGGATCCCCACGCTGGCCGCCAGCATGAAGATCTTCTTGCACACCATGCACTTGTACTTCTTGTCCTTCTTGTGCACCTGCGGGAGAGGGAGAGGAGAGAGAGAGAGGAGAGAGACGGCGGAGGAGGTGAGGCGGGTCTGGTCACTGCACGCTCAGGTCGACCAGAGACTCTAAACTGCCCCAGGGCGTGCGTGACAGAGTCAGTGATGTCTGGGTGCCCTGCTATAGACTGCAGACCTGTGTGGTCCCTGCCTTTGGCCATGTGTGCTAGAGACCCTGTGACACAGTGGAGGTAAGTGATGATAATGATGGACGGATGGATAATGTCTGTAATGAGTCATTGAAAGGCTGCAGAGTTAAATATAAAGCTACAAGAAGCAGGAGGAGAAGCCGAGGAAAATGGTTAAAATGGTTAAAATGGTTTGATGAGTGGTTAGCAGCGCTGCCTCACATCAAGAGGATCTCGGGTTTGAGTGAGTGGATCAACATAGTAGTCATATTTCCCAGAGATGTTTCAGTTCAAATGACATCCATGATTAGCTCTGTCACTTCATAGTAAGAAGGTCCTGGCTTGGACTTGTATGTGTGGGATTTCTATGTAAAACCTGTGTTTGCATGAAATTTCTCAGTGTAATCTGGTTTACAGCCCAAAAACATGCATGTGTAGGTAAACAGCCCTGAGGTGTGAGACTGAGAGTGAAATCTGAGGTAGCTCAGAGTTGAGCTTTACTACATGGGAACGTGAAGATATAAACTCTTCAAACTCGGTCAGAAGAATGATTTCTTAACAAAAGTAACAGCAGAGCTCCTCTGTACCACTGTGAGAGAGACTCCAGGATACTCCCTACACTAGAAAACAGTCACCTTTGCCAAAACATTTGGGCTTCTTCTTCTTCTTTCTTTTTTTTTATATCTAGCTCCCGTCTACTCCCTGCTCCGGAGCAGAGAAGCTGCCAGACACTGACCAGGAGGTGGAGTGCTGAGGAGCGAGGGTGGACGGCATGGAGTTTGGCCGAAGATGGTGGAAGGTGGAGGTGGAGGTGGAGGTGGAGGTGGAGGAGGAGGGCGGAGGACTCACCAGGGAATGTCTCTTGACGTGCTCGCGGCGAGTGAACAGCTTGCCACAGATGTCGCAGCTGAAGGAGCGCACGCCCGAGTGGATGATCAGGTGCCTCTTGAGCGTGCGCCGGTGCTTGGCGATGTAGTTACAGTGGGGGCACTTGAGCTTATTGAGGGCGAGGTGTGAGGACTCGCCTGCAAACACACACACACACACACATAGGGAACACAGAGGTCAACAACACATCCATCACATACGATCCAGTTTTTTCTTCTTGCTGTTGTTGTTTACAACTTCCAGGAAGCTCCCCGAATTAACCGGAGATGACACGAGGCCGAGGTCGTAAAAGCTGCATTAAATTTGGCATTTTAAGATCCTCAGATGAGACCTATATCCTGTTTATCAGACGGGATAGAGTTGGGATGCGGTGGGCGTTGGAGGGAATCAAAACCACAACCCGATACATCAGAAAGGGCTCCTCTGGTGGGAGGTTGCTGCAGAAATTCGTTAAAGTGATTACTGAAGCAACCACTTGAATTTCACCTTCCAGCTCCGAGCCTGTTGCTAAGTAACGGCTGCTCGGCGCTGGAGATCTAACCAAGGTAATGTTTTCTTCTCTTTTGGACAAAGGGAAACGCACTCATACAAGATGGGAATTGAAAGCAGCAGCACTAATCGGTTGCGGATATACAGCAACCGTGGAGAAGACGTCAGTGCTGGTGTGGGACATACAGTTGGCACGGGCTCTTCTTTATGCACCGATATGTAGAGATATACAGAAATATAAACACATCTGACAGACCAGGTGAGGTCTGTCACACACACACACACACACACCACTGACTCTCTCAGGACGTGCACGATCTGCTGTCCTGCCCACCAGGTAGGACACAAGGAAACGAGCAGGTTGGTGGGGCGCATCTTCCAGAGCACCTATCCGCACAGTCAACACGTGTCAACATGTTTACCTTCTCATGTTTTATCTGTTGACCGTCACATCCCTGCCGTCTGTGACACCCTGTTAGTCAACATCAGCCTGCCAGGCTGCGTGATGATACGCACTGACAGCACACTGCGCCCAGTGTCGGCGTGGTGGGGAGGTGAGGGGGAAGTGATGAGCTGATGGGAAACACTCCTAATGTCCGATCTTTGTTTGACTTTAATGGGGTAGAAAGTACGAGTAGCAGGACGTTTTCCTCCAGGGTTTTTTTGGTCTGTTTGAGCTTCTGATGAGCTGATGTGGAAGGTGCCAGAGGGCTGGGCGGAGACAGAGGCGGCCACCATTAAGATCCATGCAAACTATTTGGAGGCTCAGGTGTAGGGTTACCTCTACCTCCTCTTTCTTTGGCCACCATTTTCCTTCTTCCAAATCTGTCATTTGGATGAGGAAAACCGAGGTTTCGGTGGTCGAACCAGCGCCACGGCCATGGATGTGTTCCACAACATATTAGCTCTAACGGCTTCACACACCATCGCAAAAGCTACACAAACCTCCCGATAATGAAAAACAGCAGCGTGCACCATCGATCAGACTCCTCACAACACGTTTTTCCCCTCAAAGAAAGAAATCAAGACACACACTCCCACACACACACACACACACCCCTCCACGACCTCATTAACCATCCTGAGATGTTTGTGCGGACAGAGCGCAGCTGGCCTTACAAATAAATAAGCAACCTATTGATTTTGAAAAGGCTCCAAAAACAGAGTGCTAGTCTTCAGCGTGGAGAGAGTGGGGTGACGGGGCCGGGCCTTTTGTTTGAGCCAGGGAGCACACAACAGAGGCGTTGTCAGGGCAGGTTGCTAGGGGGGGGCGGGAGGGTGGGGGGTGGGGGGTTGATGAGAAGCAGGTCACCTGTGTATTCCCGTTGTGCGTGCGTGTGTGTGTGTGTGTGGTGAGCAGCAGAGGAGCACCTTGTGGAAGTGCAACAAGCTGTTGTCATCTTAGAAACAGATGGAGGGGGGACAGAAATAGCCTTCAGACTAAATCGTTATTTTAAAAAAAAAAATACATTTTCCGGTTAAAATCAACAGGATTTTAATCTACAGTTTTAGGAGTAACCCTGCTGGAGCCAGGATTTAATCGGACTAGCCCCTCTTTTCTGCGCCCCCTCCTCTCGCGCCGTTTAATCTGGTGTCTCAACCCCAGGGCCATAACGCACGTCCGCCCAGCGGCGACTTAGAGCCAGCAGACTTCATTCCCAAAGATTTAACTGTTATTCTCGATTCTCCGGGGTGTCCACAAAGCTGTTTTTGCCCACAGGCCACGATTAGTTGTATGTTTTTTTTTCAGGCTGCAGCAGACACTCGGATCATGTTGTTTTGGTGTCCGCGCTGACATTCATATTATGTGTTTCTGAGCTTTTGAGCTCGCTTGCGTGAATGCAGCGATGCTACGGCTGCCCTAGCTCCTGCTGGAGTGGGTTCGGTACTCCCACCTTCACGTCCTGACGGTAAAGGACCGTGCAGATCAAGGAGAAGCACTGGCTGGACCGCCCACACTCATTTAAGGAGATGCACTGAAGCGAGACACTTCAAGTTTTTGTCGCTCTTGCTTTAGCAGCGGTTGTCTAGCGAGTGCGGCGTCTTACCATTCTCCCAGGACTCCCCTTGTCCTGAGTCACGGGTGATGCTATACTGGATCTGATTGGCCAGCTCTGGGAAAGGGAGGGGGGTGGGGGGGAAGAACAGGAGAAGTGAGAGGGGGAGAGAGAGAGATGAGAGGTGGTTGAGAGCCTGGGGGGTGGTGGGGGGTGCTCGCGCACACACAAACACACACCTCACAAAGCCTCGTGTACACAACTAACAACCCCCCACGCCACACAATGGACGTTTCAGTTAACAACATACAGTAAAGCAAACAAACACACACACACACACAGGTTCCCTATTATATGTAAAGCAGTGTGCTCCCCAGGCCAGAGGGACAAACTGCTGGAGGAGCCAGGGCTCCAGGAGGGAGGGAGGGGGTTAATTAGACAATGAGAGTCAAACCCTCACACCGGCTCAGCTTACACTCGGCCTTTGTGAGTACTAGTGTGTGAGCACCTGTGTGTGTCCGGTTCCTCCAGCATCAGCGCTTAGAGCCCATTAAGGACACACCCCTGTGCGTGTGTGTGTGTGTGTGTGTGTGACTCCATTCTCCCTAGGTCAATATTTGGAATAGTGAGGACAGCCCCGGTGCATTAGGGTGGATTAGGGTAGGAAGGGACAGCCCCTGGCGGCTTTGCACCTCATAGGGATTGGGGGAAGTACTCTGGGTGTGGGTGTGTGGGAGTGTGTGCGTGTGTGTGTGGTTGTGTGTGCACCTCAAACAAGGGCTATGCAAATGATATCACCTGCTTTGGGTGCAGCACCTCTAAAAGCAATCCAACAAGCCTCGTTTGGAGGAGAACCAAGAATTTATTGGCCGTGACTAGCTGCTGGCAGGGCGGCCGGCGATGGCGAAGCGCCGCTATCGCTGAACCCCCCCCTCCCCCCACACACACACACACACACACACACACACACACACACTGTTCTCCTCCAACTGGTGTTTCCACCTCTCCACTCCACACTGTCCGGCGCCAGCTGCCTCCGCCGGTCGCATTCAGCGTCATTTCGATAGGTAGAAAACTCACCATTCGGAGGGGGGGTGGGGGAAAAAAAGGAAAGGTCTGGCCGGACCAGCCATTTTCAGATTTTAATGTCAACTGCTTAACAACGTAACTGTTAAAGACATATTTCCTGGAAAATGCCACGCGGCTGATGTTTTAAAGCCTCTCGGATGTGAAGATTTACTGCTTTCCAGCATGTGAACCCAGCATGTTGGGATTTGGTCGTACACAAAAAAAAAAACGTCTAGACGAGACTGGATTCAATGATAAAATTAATCCGCAGATGAATCCATAAATTGCGGCTGGGAAGACTTTATCAGTTAAACAAAGTCTGGCCGTGAAGTGCCCACATTTTGAGCATAGAGAGAGAGAGGGGGAGAGAGAGGGGGAGAGAGAGAGAGAGAATACCACCATTTGGGCTGCTGTTTCCATCCTGGGAGCATGACTGCACAGATCAAACTGAAGCAAAATGAAAGCCAAACGAGTGACCTCACTGTGGGAAACTAGGACAGCTAATATTGGTGGGATGACTGCTCATTGGCTCAAACTGAAATATGCGAGCGGACGACGAGTAATCGTGCAAGAAGGCTGTCTGGTTGAGGCACGAGCAGGGCTCCGACGATGGGCTTTTGGTGTCTGGCCTGGCCCTGGAGCGAGTGGAGCGCTCCTCAGCACCACTGTCTGTGTATCAGCAACATCACCCACTACTCCAACAACTCCCGGCGGGCGGCCCCTGGTCTATTTTTCCCCTTTTAAAGCTAAATATTGGCAAAGCCCAACCGGCAGGTCGGCCGCCGTCGAGAGCGGGCCGCGGCCATAGAGCCCGACACGCAACACGAGACCGATGGGTCTCGATGGGGGGGCGGCAGGGCTGTGTGTGCTGGGCGGGCTGCAGAGTGAAAGATGATTGAATAAATATGGATTGAGAGCGCTCCGACGCTACAAACACAGTAGCGCCGAGCTAAACATTCCATGACACGGCAGCTCCCACGCAGAGGGCGGCCGTACGCAAAGAGGGAGCGCATCACAGATTGCCGTCTCTCCTACGAATGACCGTCCGCCCTGACATTGTGAGCTCGGCGTGCGCCAGAACAGATTTTGGAGGGTAGGAGGTTAAAGCCCGGCTAAAAAGCTTTGAGCTGCGGCGGCCGTCACAAAGGGACATTTTAACTACTTGGCTTTAGCCGGGCTTTCACTACACTGATGTGCAGGTCTGCGCTCTCTTGTTTTCTTTGATGACAGAGGGGAGCGGAAAGTGTTGAAATCCCTGTCAAATCTCGGGCTTCTTTGATGTGCCGACGCAAAAAGGAAAGAGAAATGGCTTTTGCACAAACTGAACAAAAACGGAGCAGAGCGGCACTTCCACCGGAGGTGAATCTACACGACTGGGGAAAGAGATCAAAGAGCATTCAGAGGTAGTCGGGGTCCCAAACACGACAAGCAAACAGTGTGCATCACTTAATGCTCTTGACTGCTACAGTAAAGAGTGATTGGACTGTCAAAATCCTGCCTACACGGACATATTTTTACATTGCAGAGCCCGGATAGTCACTGATCTATATTTACACTGAAAACACACACTGTAGCCCATGAATGAATTTCACGGTTTGGAGGTAAATGAACTGTTGAACACAAAACTGTAATTTAGGGGGTAAACAGCTGCCTCGAAGCTTTTTACTGTGACTAACAGTCTACTTGAGGTCTTAAGCATTTCTTTATTTGGAAACGCAGTATACATTAAACAGAGACACGGAGCCAAACAACAGAGGCAGGAGAAGACGGCCGAGGACAGCCCGAGAGGCTCGGGACTAACTCTTAAAGTGAGCGCCTCTCAAGGCTATTAAACACCCTGGACCACTTGGTGCACACGTTAAAAAAAAGCCCTACGAGGAGTTGGAGGCACTGAGAGCATTCAAGTGCATTTAGGGAGGCCTGGAGGGGAAGAAGCGTTTCCCGTGCTTTCTTCTTTTTCCCGCATTAGGGACGCTCTCTCCCTTGTCTCTCCAACGCGCACACAAAATGTAGTTCTCCCTCCCTCTCTCTCTCTGCAAACACTTTGCGTCCAACACGTCGCCCTGCCCCCACCATCCATACCACTCCGCTTAATATGTGATATCATTATGGTTACACAGAGAGCCCACGCTTAATGGGGCCAGCAGGAGTGAGAAGGCGGGCCGGCTGAGAAGAGATTACTAAGAGCGCTTCTCCCCCGCCTGCGGACTCGCTGCACGGGCCGAGTGATTGATAGGGAAATGGACTGAAGGGAAGTAAAGAGGAGCGCCCAAGTTTCACCACCGGAGATCCAGAGACGGATTGATCGAGTGGGAGCCACTTACGATCCGAGAGAGTCGGTGCAATGGCGAGCAGGACGTCTGAAGTGCGCTTTGAAACTTGAATAATTGAATGGTTTTCTATAATAAGAGTAGTCTGACTGGCCGTCCTGTGCGGCAGGTCTCCGCAGTGATGTGGCAACACACCTCCATGCTGAGACAGAGCGCTCCAGGTGGGCGTAGCTTCCATAAGCCCCCCCCCTCCCCCTGCTCTGGAGTGATTAGTGGAGATGGCTGCTGGGAGTGACTCACTCGCTGGCTATGCACAGCAGGCCCGAGTCTTGATAAGCAAGGAGCCCTGCTGCTTGGTGTGACCCCAGAACACGCCTCGGGGAAGATGAGAGGCCGCGGGGCTGCTGCTCCTAGTGCAACACACCTGCCATCGCCATCACCTGACCCGGTCCCCGGGCTTGTACTACTGAGAGTCAGGGGGTCATAAGGACTTTATCCTAATGACCGTGGAGGGGAAACAAAAATAAGACGGATCTGCATTGCTTTTATTTTTAAGCCGTCTGCTTATTTTGGTCAGGCAGATGTGCAAGTGAGAACCGCACACAGCCTCTTTGGCTACAAATAGGTATTTAACCTAGAAACAATGAACCCTGTCAGTGACTTGTTTGCAGTTTAAATCGAGTTGGTTTAATGAGTGATGGTTTTACTATGCCCGTGCCATATCTTTATACCATAATCATAGAACTTGCCGCTCATCATGCCTAAAGCCTACCTAATCAAAACCATGTAATTGAGTGCTTTTAATGAAGAGATAATTACCCACATGGACACAGGGGAAACTCCACCCAGAAAGGCCTTCAGTCTGACCTTGATTCAATCCAAGCACCTTCTTTCCTATATATCAAATAATCTGCTGGTCTAAAATATTTGGAAAGAATTTGATATGCATTATTGATTATTATTTTAGATAAGACAACGGCATGAAGGAGATGAATCTAACGCTCAACCCGTCTGATCTTAACACAAAATACGACACCTCCTGCTTTCAGTGTAGTAACCATGCTGCAGTGGCTTCATATTTAAGATCTGCAGTGTGAAAAGTGAGTATGAGTGTGGCGTCTCCTCCGACCAACTTTCCAGCCTTTAAATTATTGACATATCCCCAAGCAGGTGTGGAGAGAACGCGCAGACTGGACACAGAAAGGCCCTCAGTCTGACCGGGACTGTGAGGCGACAGCACTGCCCGCCAAGCCCTCCCAGATACATCGAGGCATGGTACTCAAAATGACTCCCAAGTGATGTCCCCATCTAACAAATGCGCCATCTTCCAGGACTAGATTATGATTAGGCAAAATTGTATAAAATGGAGGACGGCACACCGCGTATAAAATAGTGGAGCCACATGACCACTTAAGACTTGGACATGCCTCCTCTGCTGGGCGAACAGCTGCAAACATACACAGATTGTTCAGACAGGCATGAGGCTCCATTCATATTAAAGTCCACGCTGTTGGAACGCATGCGTATTTCCCCCTTCCCAGATTTAGTGGCAATAATGCATTAAAACGTGATTCGCAATTGGCTCAAAACCAGCAGAACCTCTGGCGCAGAGCAAACAAACAGGCAGGCCTTCCAGACCCATGCGTAGCTGACATGTTTGTTAAACATATGGCCCACTGGGTCACATATTTGGGCCGTACCCAGTCACCAACATTTATGCCACGTAGGCTGAGATGCGTTCTCAGGCACGCTGTTCGAGTAAGTGGGCACAACAAGCACAATTGGTTTCCCCACACACACACACACACACAAATGTGGTGCCTGCGTGTGTGTGTGTGTGTGTGAGCATCACTGCGCTCCAACTAAGTGTTGGCACAAGAAGGTGACAGAGAGGCGTCGCGCTAAGCTAATGATGCAATCTGATATAACTGGTTATTGTGTCTGAACCCGGCTGTAGCTGCAGGATAAGTTTGCAGACACAGTGATGTTGGACCTCGGCCCAAGCTGTTGAGATTTGTGCTCTGGAGCCTTTGTAACCGTGCAAAACCAGTTCACCTGAAGGCACTGAGCTGCGAGACCTCAGCAGAGCTTTACACGCGTACAGACATCTTGGTATCTTGATCGTACGTCGCACTAACTGCATCGCATAATACGAATAAGGAAGTCAGGAGTCGGTAGTGAAGCCAAGACGTGCTTGGCGGTACAGGTGTGTGTGTCATACCTGCGTTTTCTGAGAGGGAGGAGAAGTCCTCTCTTGGGTAGGAGGCCGAGGGCTGGATGAACATGCCCTCGTCGAATCCCTCTTCAGGCTCCGGAGGGAAGTTGTAGACGAAGCGTCGCGTGGTGGCCTGCTTTTTCCTGCGTCCGCTCCCGGCCGCGGCGTCCGCCGCCTCCCTCTTCATGGCGGCGGGCGCGGCGGCGGCGCCGCCCGTGGCCGGCTCGTTCCAGACGAACACCTGGCCCTGGCCGCTGGCCGCCCGCGCCTCATTGGTCTCTGCCGAGTCGGACGAGTTGTCGTTGTGGTGGGACCAGCTACCAGAGCCTCCGGGGGTGACCAGGGCACAGCCCTCGCCCCCGGCCCCGACCGTCACCTCCACGTCGCTGGTTTCCTCCTTCACCCGCTCCTCTCCTTCTTCGTCCACCGCCTCCTTTCCTTGGCTGTTGCTGGCCTTGATGGACAGCTTGGACAGGATGCTGGTGGCCCAGAAGTTGCTGGGCTTCCTCTCGGGGCCTCTCTGTCCCTCTTTGGCCACCATCTGCCTCTTGTTGTAGTCCACCACCACCGAGTCCGGGGCCTCCTGCTTGATGCTGATATTCAGGGCGTCCTTAATGAAGGCCCTGCACGAGTGGACGACTTCCGTCATCTGGAGGTAACTGGCGACAGACATCACCTCAATGGCATTTTGGCTTGTGAGCAGCAGATTCCCGGAGTAGAGAAAGTCGAGGATGACGGAGAAGCCCTGCACGGCGGCCACGTCCAGGTGCGTGACCGTGGCCTGGTCCTGGGCCTCGATCTTGGTCAGACAGTAGAGGGTTTTGAAGTAGCGGCTGCCCGCCACCAGGATGTTCTTGTGCGCGCGGAACACCTGGCCCGAGACAACGATGTTGACGTCGCAGAGGATGCCACTTTTGCGCTGCTTGTCCAGCTCCTGGAGCAGCTGGTAACAGTAGGAGTTCTCGTTAGGCTTGCTGCGGTAGTCTTCCTCTGAGCAGTTAGTGGAGGGGCTGGTGTTGTCGGAGGGCCTCACCATCTCCTTTTCACAGGGGAGAGAGCAAGAGGAAAACGATTACTGGGGGGCATTTAGCTGCTCATTTGCAAAACAGGCGCAGCCACGTACATACATACAGATACGTTTCCTTTCCAGTAACTGCGTCTTTACATAATACACAAACACACACACCCTAAGGGTTCCTGTTGTGACACTATCGCACCTGCCCTAGGGGTGAAACAGGTTTAACAGGCTCCTTTGGTGGAGAAGGTGGGAACCAGGCAATGGAAGGCATGTCACATACAGGCTGACTAGAATTACAAAGCCCTGCAATCAATTTCTTTTCTCCATTAGACCTTTGACTACACGTCTCCTGCCACACAAACATGCAGCGTGGTTAATGAACCCGTAAGGACTAGTTTGACACATCAAGCAGGTTGAGTACTCTCTTGAGACGGTGACACAGAAGTGGACACCTGAGATGCAGGTTTTTAGGAGCTCCAAAAGACTGTGGCTGCATCCAAAACAACCCCCCCTTTCTACATAGGGACTTCTGCATAGTTCTGGGTTTTTGTGATAAATCCACATTATGCTGAGCATACTTTCCCACTTGAATATGAAACAGTACTTTGTGTCTCCTGTAACTTTCATTTCTTTTAAATCGAGACTAAATGCTTCCCTTGAAGTTTGTCTCATCCACTGAAGCAAGAAAAAGCAAATAAGCTACCTAAACTCAATGTGCTTCCATAATAATAAATAACTACAATCTACTTCTATTTGTATGTTTTTTATATCTAATGTATGTACTACTGGAGCAATCTACTATTCTCATAGTGCGATTGGGGAGTGATTCTGGACACAGCCATTGTAATCTATTGCTGTGCAGCTCTTGATAGTGATAAACTGGTTTACTTTCATTTTTGGTTTTCTCTCATTTACAGAATGCATTAATACAAGGATAGAGAAGGTGTCCAATACATTACTTCTTCCCCAAATCACGGTTACCCCAGGCTAAACTGCATTCAATTCTTGATCTAGACCACAATCCACTGGGAGTATTCCCTTTTAAGAGCTCCAAAAACATGCTTTGAATTTTTCATTTCCTTTAAGAGGACAGCAAAAAATAAAAAATAAACGTCAGAAGGATAATGCCTAATTTATTGTTAACACTGGAGATTGTCGTCTGGCCAAAGGCAGATCTTTATTCTTGCATGATAAATGCTGTCGCATCCGGACTTGTCCTAAAAAGCGGTGAAATGATCTCTTTAACATGAAACCTTGATGTAAAACCGACCGCGATTGGACCTGGAGGAGGGCCGACAAGTGTCTAAAGCGGGACACACAACGTGGCTGTGGGATGGGAGGGGAACTGGCAGGAGCATAGAACTAGCCTGTAACAGCCCCCACTCCCCCTCCTCCCCTGCCCCCACCCCGCTTTACAGGGCAAAGGGCCAGACTGGTACGAAGCAGAGGAGAGGGGAGGAGAAGGGAGGGGAGGACGTACACACGCGAATGCAAAGTTAGACATGCAAAAAAAAACTACCTGTCCTTACTTATACGTCTGCAAGCACGGCGATGCAATAAAAAATGCATATAGAGGCAGCCTGTGTTGCAAGTCTACATTATAGTTGTGCACTCGACACACGCGTGCAGCGGCATACATCTCTGGCTCATTTTAGAATTGCACAGCAGATGTCCTAATCCAGAATAATTCACATTGCTCGAGCCCTGCATTTTTGCCCCCACCCACCACCATCTCTCTCGCGCACACATGCATGGACACGGACACACACACCAACCAAGCTGCCTACACGTACACACAGCTGGGGTTTCAGCTCGAGTAATTCAGATTAAATCCATTTCTCTGAGGTCCCCACCCAACCCCCCTCCTCCTCCTCCTCCCCCCACGCACTCCCTCCACACTGTAGCTCTTGTCCAGGGCACACGGGATAGTATAGGGGGGCTTATCATCCTCTGCCACAGCTGGAGGGGGAGAGATGGAGAGAGATGGGATGAAATGAGAGCGGGGCAAAGTCGATGGACTTTGCAGGCTCGAAGAAATGAAAGGAGGGCAGGAGGATGGAAAATAAGAGCGGACAATGGCAGAGTTCTGATGGAGGAGAATGTACAATCGGAGCTGATGGGATAACGTGTGAAAAGAAGATGGGAAAAGGTTGGGAGAAAAGTCTGATAACGCACTAAAAAAGAGCCCCGGTGAGAGTGCGAGGCAGAGATCGAGACCTTGAGCTGCAACAAAAAGGGCGGAGGAGAAAATGTGGAGCAGAGGGAGCCGGAAAGCCAGCGCGATAGAGAGAAGGAGTTGGGTCACCCCATTTTAGCCTTCACAATAGTCCATGTTCTCCCCGAGGCTCATTGTCCACTCACTGTGGGCCTTTGTGAAAGGGCTCGGCACTCACTCTCTTATTACACAGCATCTCCCACTCACGAGCATAGAAAGGAGCCAGGCTGCGTGTGGGTGGGGCAAAGAGGACGGGGAGAGAGCAGAAAAATTATTCCATGATATACACATCAAAGCCTCTGGAGGGGCACGGTCATCATGTTGAGCACTCTGGTGGAATATATTGTTGTGGTGAAGAGCCGGAGTGATCGCACCACAGGAGCGATGGGTGTAGATGCACTAGGGCAGGGACACGATGAATTTTACTGAGCATCCTCAGGCAAATAAACCTGATGCTGGTGAGGCTGCAACGGGAGAAAATACATAATCATTGTGCTACTAACCGTCCCGCCCCCAAAAGTCTAACAAGTCACCCCAGCTTCCATCCAGTGCACAAAGCGCAGGCCAGAGAGGTAAGAGCTTGCCTGGCAGTTGTTTGCGCATCTGTGCGCCCTTACTGAGGCAGGTTTAGGGCAGCCTGGTACGGGATGAGTTGCTCCTTACTGGCCTCATCGGCAACAACATCATCCTTTCTCCAGATGTGCCACGTGTGAGCGGGGAGCTTAGAGAACCAGCAGACCGACCCTGCACAGCAGATGCTGGAGGCGAAAAATGGCCTCAGCCAAAAGGGAGAATGTGGGGACAATATCAGCCTCCCCCCCGGTTGTGACGTGGCTCGCTTTTTTATTTGAGCCAGAGATGGTCGGGGTGAAAGAATGAAAAGCAGAGAGAGTCTGCAGAGGAATCCAAGAGGGTGCTGGGGAAGAATCCTTTGATCTCAGCCTAACATGGATGCTTTAGAATATTGAGTAAATGGCCAATAAGAATTGATTTACAGGTGGATTAAACAAACCAAGATGCTCATAAATCCAAGCATACTGCAGCACTGGCCACAGCCAGACACACCTCTTTACCCAGTCACGTGATGCACCAGGGTCCCTACGCAGCATAATGACCCACTGGAGCCAGTTTTTGTTTACCTTTTACGCACACATGTTTGCCTACACCCCCTCACTCATCTACCCCCACCCATATAATCAAGCCAGTCCCATGACCAGCCCAACCCTGAGGCCATCTCTGCCAGTCCCTCACAGACTCCCCATATCTACTGTAGCCTACCCCCCCAAGCTCCCCCCCTTCCTCCTCACCCAACCCGTCTGTCCCCTGATGCTAGAACAATACAGCAGTGTGCGTTTGGCCCAAGGTGTGGGAGGGCTGCACTGAGTGTCTCCCGGCCTCCTAACAATGCTCTGACAGAGGAGGCATTACGGGTGGGGAGGGACAGGCTTGGGGGGGGGGGGGTGAGGAGAGGGTAGTGGAGTCCCTGATGGATTCAACAAGAAGAATTCTCCCTCTGGCTCCACCCCAGCCCCAGTCCCCTGACCTGTGCCCCCCAATAAACATCCCATCTATCTGGCAGACACCACCAGACCACGACGGGTGTGTCCCCACTCCCATTCGGGGAGACTTAACAACAATTGCAGTGTTTGTCTTCAGGAAAACGAGGGGGTGAACAAAACTCAAGCCTCTTTTTCTACAACACATGCAGTGCACGGACTAAAGGTTCAGGAACAGGAGCAGGATTCGATACTGAGGAAAATCATTACACCCCAAGAGCTCTCGACAATGTCGGTTTAGCTGTTTGTGACTGAAAGAAAAGAGAATTTATTAGATACTGCGGACATTAAAAGAAAAGCTTCTCATACTGAATGTTCTAGAAAACTGTTGTGTGCATGTGTATCTTCCTCTATAACAGTGTCATCAGTGTTTCACTCTCTCTTCTCCATCTGTCCCTACACTGCTACTGCTGAATGTGTGGACAGACATATAAAAACTGTGTAGATTGCGAAAATTGCCACCGGTGCCTCGAGGGTTATCCTGGTAATTTAGCAGCAGCTAGGAGCAGAAGGGGTTTTGTGAGTTTGTATAGGTTCCCCTATACCTGAAACCAACCCCCACCCCTCTCTCCCTCCAGGATAGAAAAGAAATGTTGACTTATCTGGAGGTGAAACACTTGTGTGGCTGTCAAGAGTGATGTGGCTTTATGGGCCTCATCCAGGTCTAGGCTTTGTTGCAGTTTAGATATTGTTAGGGTTTGGTAAACAGGTGAAAAAATTAACTCTTGACCTTCAAACAAAGAACGAAAGTGGGTGGGGGTGACGCAGGGTGTGTAGGGAGAGGCTGGTGTAGAGAGAGAACTGAAATCGACTTCAACTCGGTGTGGTAATTATGCAACAAACCACTGCATGTAGAAAAACGTCGACAACATACAAGGAAGACACGTCACCTTTCACAAATCTGTGAACGGAGGGGAGGGAAAAGGTGTTGTTGAAGAGAATAAAAGCTCCTCGCGTATATGATCTCACGTTGGATCTAAGGATCCACTTTGGGCTCATCTGAACCCTTAACCAGCGAGCATAGGAAACAATCTGAGCACAAGACAGCGTCTGGAGAATTAAGGACAACGGCCCCCTTCTCCAAGGAGACCCACATTCACCACAGCTGCCCTGGTGTGCTAAGGCTAATTGAGTTAGCTTTAACGAATGCAGCAGAGGCCTGACTAACGTCAGGAATGGGTGAATAGAACAAGACGTTGCCTCCCAACACCATAATTCCCCTTTAATGTACTGCCTCACAATGCTGCCTGGCCCGACATACACTGTACCTCATTATGCCTGCAGCTCTGCATATATGAAGAACAGCATCTTATTTCAAGGGAGGCTTGAGGAAAAAGCTTTTGGGAAAAAAAATAATTTAAAATAGTGCAGCGAGGGAAATGCATCTACCCAGCTCTCTCTCTGAGGCAATGGCCTGGATAACCTCTCGGTTCAGTGTCTGGGGTCCTTGTTGCTAGGGAAAAGCCAGAGCAAGCCCCTAATCCACTCCCTACCAATTAGAGATGTACACAAGTTAGTGGATCAGTTTAAGTCATTCTGATTAGTGATTGCGTGTGCAAAGGGAGGAACTAAATGCAGTAGAGAAATCCTCTTCACTCACAAATTAGAGTCAAACAGCACCCCGCTTAAGTCCCCTGACAGCTCACACCATTGTCAGGGTGGGAGATTGGACGAGGCGCAGCACAAGAGTGGTGCACTCCTCTTTTTTTTAATATAGGATTGATGGTAGAAACGCCCTTTGACACCAATTGTTTGGGGAAATATGCACTCCCTCTTTTTATGAGGTCTCCGCTAGAGTTGTGTAGGAAATATTGCCTCGACAGCAATAAAAATAATGAAGCAATAAAAAAAGAGCTCGCACACATCAATAAAGACAGTATAAAACAGACTTTGGTGTTCAGAATTGAACGCTGTTGATAACTTTAAACCCACATCGACTATAGGTTCACTCAATAACTCATATATGTGGCCGCTGAATAAAGGGGGGGACTGTCCAGATGGTGCAGTTCCATTCTGGACGGGGGCTTAATCGCACGATACGCCCCAATGTAATAACACTAGAGACCATTAATTCAGAAATATGTGTATAACAGGGTCAGGTGATGCCGTGTCGTTCTAGTTACTG
Organism: Karalla daura; assembly: GCA_029224185.1. Classification (NCBI taxonomy): domain Eukaryota; kingdom Metazoa; phylum Chordata; class Actinopteri; order Chaetodontiformes; family Leiognathidae; genus Karalla; species Karalla daura. The sequence goes on along the minus strand of CM055205.1, from coordinate 8,913,246 downwards.
ACATCTATCCCTCTCATTCATGTCTGTTCACGTACAGGGCCAGGCAAGCAAGCGGTCAGTCGGGCTCCAGGCTAAAATGATTTACTCCCTCTCCCTTTGACCGGGCCCTGCAAGTGACACCATCTATGGATTTTTTGGGGGTCATTCTCGCACAATGCCTCTAATTTAGCTCCCCTAAAGGGAGGAGGAGGAGGAGGAGGAGGAGGAGAAGGGTGGAGGAGGAGAAGAAGAAATGCTGCAGAGGTCACCAGGGACTGGAAGCCAGCAGGACAGGCCAAGGAGCCAGGGGGTGGGGGGTTGGGGAGGGGTGCGGTTCCCCAAAGGCTTCCAGGGTCGAGCCCTTGCTATTGTGTGACCTCTAGTAAAGCTAGCAACAAAGGGGTCTACTGTACCATAAACAAGTCTCCCACAGCACAACCAACGTCAACCACTATCTGAGGGGCTTTTTGGAGAGTCTAAATTCAGTGGTAATTGCGTGTGACATGCGTTTTTAATCCGCAGTTCCGAGGAAAAGCCACCGGTGTGACAGCAGGTGTCACCCGGGGGGGAGGCGGGCTTGACTGCATAGACACTTTCTCTTTAGCGCTACACCGTGTGCCAAATTAGGGAAATTGGTGTCAGTCAGTCAGGCCAAAAAAAGTGTTTCAGAAAGCTGTTCAGTAACCCAGTGAGTAGAGATTGGCTTAGCTTTAGGGGCTTTCCACCCCCGTCACTTTGGGCATCTACCTCCGGTAGCTAGGTGGCTAGGCTAGGTGTTAGCTGCTGCTAGCAGGCTGGATGCTAATCAGCCCACAGAGGGGATTTTCTGGAAGCTTAGGTCTATTTCCACTTAGGCTGTTCTTAAACCTATTCATAAATGTCTCCTCGGGTGGGATAAAGTCAAACAATAAGTGTAAAAGTGACACTGTTGAAGCGCGACTAGGGTGTAAATGCTCCGGAGGAGGAGGAGGGGGGACTTGGAGCTAACGTTACCTGTTTGGTGGGGTCATTCCTGCCGTGCTCGGAGGACAGGTGATGTCTGAGCAGCAAGGCCCGCTTGTAGTTCCGGCTGCCTTTCACCAGCTCGTCGCTGTTCTTAGTGGCAATGTTGTGACACCAGGAGCAGGACATGAGCCCCGTCTCCTGGCTGAATTTCAGCCATGGAAACTCCTGCAGCCACGAAGCGTGGAACAGCGAGTGTTTCTGAAGCAGCGTCTGCGGTCTCATCTCCACCCCAGATTTCCTGGAGTTCCCGGACTCGTCCGCACCGCTGCCGCCGTTCTTGCTGGGACCGTTCCCGGCTGTCAGGCGATGTTCCCCCCCGTCCTCCTCCCCCCGGGATCCGTCCTCCGCCGAGCAGGCACCGTCCGCAGCCCAGCTACCCCCTTCCGGGTCCTCTTCCTCCTCCGTGCTATCGCTGACGGAGCCCTCCACCCGTTTCTGCGATGCCCCCAGATCCCGGTCTTCCTCCTGGTCCGGCCTGTTCCCGTTAAACTGTCGGTCTTGACAGGCCGGGGCCTCCCAGCTGTTACAGTTCCCCCCACCGAGACCACCGGAGCCCGTTAACCCAGCTGATCCACCTCCTCGGAAAGCCAGCGACCTGCGGTTTCTCTCCCCGGACATTTTCTCTCTCTCACACACACACTCTCTCTCTCTCTCTTTCGTTTCAATGTATATTTACAATCTCCACTCTCTCAAACACTCCCGATAAGAAATGTTATATATATATATATTTAAAAAAATCGTCTTGGATTGTAATTCCCCGTGAGAGATGGAGTCGCCGCCGTCGTCGTCGTGTCCTTTTTTAGTGTGGCCCTCCTCCCCCGTTGAGAGTATGTAGGTTATGCGGAAATAAATAAAGGTTTTAAAGGCATAATGAATTTCAGGGTTCTCGCTGCGTCCGCGCAGGCCCCGCAGAGGTCGAATGGCAACGACTTTCCTCCCCACAATGCACCTCGACCAGAGACCGGGGGGGTTGGGGGGGGGGGGGGGGGTGAGGGGGAGGGAGGGAGGGAGAGAGGGGGGGCTTTTAAAGGAAGATGGGGGTGCTGTTGATCCACCGAGGGTGCTTTTTTGTGTGTGTTCTGAAGGCTGCACCCATTTTCCGCATGCTTTTCATCTTTTGACTCGGCACGGTGCGTAATTGCAGACTTGCGTGCCCCACTTCAGCCCAGCCTTAAGCAGGAAGGGGTGGGGGGGTTAGCATAATATGTATACAATATTCCCACTGGAATAGTAAAATAACTTGGTGTGTTGACGTAATAATTTTTTATTTGATTTATAAATTAAATGCAAAATTATAATTTCATTGAAGTCCAAGAAGTGTATGTAAATTTGAAGTGTTGATAGATAGATCGGTGGGTAAACCTGAAGTATTACCGAAATACTTTTCCTAATTTGTTTACACCATTTATAAAAACATATATAATAACGTAATTTTAATATAAGATGAAAAATTGGAAAGTAGTTTAGATTGATAGATTAGCAAGTCGATGAATCGAAACTTTATTGCAATCAGTCAGCTTTTATCGATCCTACCAAGGGGAAATTTATGAAAACATCTGTATTTAGATAAATACTATAGATGCCCATTAAGTCTAATATTAGACTACTAGGTTACTGGTTAACTATCAACTCAATGGGGTACCTGTCCTATCTTAGAAAACAGGAGCAGGTGGATCACACCAGGTAGCATATATATTATGCTATATCTATTTTATGCATTAATGTATCTATGTATTTATACAAAATGTATTTATATCTATACATTTATATATGTATTCCATAGAAAAGTATGTTTTACATTAAACATGTATAATCTGCTTCAAACATTTAGATTATGTATGTATACAGTAATACAAACTTTTTTGCAAAAGCATATGTATAGTAATATATCACCCTTTGTAATATATGAACAATGTATATTTCTCACATTCTATGTATAATAAAATCAAATTGATCAAGATTCTATTAGTCAGTTAAAAAAGACGGGCTACTTCACAAAACTACTTAACTTCGCCATGTGTGATAGTTTGGATCAGAAAGAAGGATCCTCAAGAGACGACTAAAATGTTATAGCCTAGAGTAAAATTTTCCAACATATCAACATGCGTGTCATGTCTCTATTCCCTTGTCATCAAAACTGGGTCCAGCAGGTGGCACTCTTTCATGTGGACGTCTATCGCACAGTATGTGTGTGTGGGTGTGCAATGCCTGGCATACTTTGGGAGTATAGTTTCAGTTCTGTCCAATTAAGGGCTTTGCACGCGGAGTGTTAACAAGAGTGGGATTTAACAGAGATTTTGATTACTTTAAAACGGGGATTGTATATCCCGCTGTAATGATTAAAGTCCCGGGGGAATAATAAGGCATGTCAGAAGTGATTAGTGCATCTATTTATTGCTCCAGCTCCTACAAGCAATGGTTGTCAAATTGACACGACCACTGTTCTTGCTCTGACTGCATTGGTCAGTGCATGTCAAATATACTCTCAGGTGTTAAATAAATGAATAAGCCTTGCAGTTGTGACTGATGTACTTCCTGCCAAGTACCTGCCCTGAGCTATGTAATAAATCATTGACTTTCCCCCTGATGTATTATTTCAAAATGGTGGTGCTTTCAATTTGAGTGCAGGGACTCCCCAGAATATCAAGGTACCATGTCTTGTAACACAAGGGCAAATCATAAATATGTAACACTGACTATATATGTTAAAGTATGGGGTGTAATACCACAAAAACAATAACGGTAAAGAATACAAATATATAAAATATTTAACGATATCAAGCATAGACATGTTATATAAAAAAGACATGACATGAAAGGAGTCATAATACTATAAAGAGTACATAAACATTCTCACTCATGTAATATTTTCTGTATACATTTTAACAATAGTTCTTTAATTATTCAATTCTGGGTCCACATGAAAGATACACACCTTTTTAGAATTAGATCAGAATACTTTATTAATCTGAGGAGGGTAATTGTGTTTGTAAAAGGTAGTAATCTGAGAGGAGAGATGTGATAAGATCCAAAAAAGAATGGGAAAATAAGATAATAATAATAATCACACATAGTACTGAGGTCTCAAATTAAAGGATTAAAAACCACAGTCACACACATGCTACTCTGTCCTTGTCTGTCCTTTGCATAAACAGATTTACTTTCATGTGGTACACATTTCTATGTATTATATATTCAATACAACCGTATCTCTATCAGCTTCACTTATTATTTCCAAATCTTTTCTACTTGAGTCACGGTAATATGTGCAAATCCTGATTAAAGAGTGAATTTCTTCAGTAACAGTGATTGTATCTTAGTCAAAAGGCGTCATTTTCATTGCACAAGAATAAACAACGAGACATGGAGCGCTACAGCGGAAACAAACTCAAAAGGTCACGCAAACGGAAAAAAGTGCGTATTAATACAGTATTGGAAGGCAGAATACAGCACCCTGTACTGCGTTTTCAGATTACTTTAACGTGTCACTTCCTATAATCACATATAAACGAGGTACGATCGATTTGCTCGTCTCACTTCTCGTCCCGAAGCGAAACGCAGCCCGTGACGTGTCGCCGGGCGCGCAGCTGTGCGCGGTTGTTGATGGTGTAAAACTTGATCCACGTGCTCGCCTCTGTTTACACTGCTGCGTGATGACGTCACGGCGAACCCCACCCCGCACGCCGAGCTGCCTGGCAACATGAGAGAGGGAGCAGGAAGACCCGCAGCCAGCAAGTGAACAACCTGCAGTCAGTGGACGTAAAAAGCCGCCAGCAACCAAGCTCAGCTGCACCATGGAGGACACTGAGAAAGGTAATGAGACTCTGAATCCTCTCACGCTCTCTGCTCTGTCACCGAAATAATTTTTTTTCAGTCCCTTTGTCGCACTGGGAAGTTAGCAGTTTAGCTAACTTTGCGCATAAAAGTTGGTCGGCAGGCAACATATGCCACTGTTTAAATCCAAATAAAAGTGCCGTTTTTGAATGGCTGGAGTGACAAACAGTTCGAATTTGGAAGGGGAGAAATTTCTAACGTACGGGTATGTAATACAAGTTTCAACACCGATTTGCCAGTTAGTAAGAACATAAATGAGGAAGTTGTCATGTGTTTTCTGAATCAAAATGACAATGTTTACATTCAAATTTTGACACTGTGGCGGTGATAAATTGTTTGTTTGTTGATAAATTGTTAAATTGTTTTTTTTCTTAAAACGGGACTTTGCTTGAAACGTCTACGACTCCACATCCTGTACAAATAGGTCATACTCGTTTGACAACTTAATCACATGCTCCAAATCTTCACAGTGTACCTGTCCTAGCTCAGAGACACTTAACTGCTGCTCTGCTGATTTTCACTTGATCATTGACTGTATGTGTTGAAATTTTAAAGTATAGCTCTGAAGACTTCAAAGAAGAGGTCAAACAGGCCTCAGCATATGTATGGGTATTTCAATATAATGGGAGGAAGTGTGTGTGTGTGGGAACTGCACGTATGGTGTTTGCACTCCACCTGCCAGTCCTGGTTCCTTTCACCCACCTGGAGATATCCGCTCCAGCTCTGCTGCCACCTGTTCTACCTCATACCTCCGCTCCCTTCTCTTTTCCCTCCTCCAGGGTTTCCAATTGCTCCCTTTTTTTCCGCGGCAATACGTGACAATTAACAGGTAGCAAAGCTTGTAATACAAAGTTGATGGTGTCGCTTCTCTGGAGAGAAACGAGTCAGGTTAGTTTGTTCGGGTAAACTGCGCACACCCTTGACCTCATTTCCTTTCAGCCCCAAAACATCCTCGCCCCCCAGCCCCATTCAGAAATATAATTTCCTGGTGTCTGCCTGTTGTGTTTGTTGGCCCCAAGCTGAAAAATACAGGGAAATTTGAAAAATGCAGCATATTTGCTTTGGTTTTGCTTCTTAATAGACCATCGGGAGCGTTTTATGTTAGAAGTCTGTGCATGTGACATACCTGGAAATGTCTGCCGAAACAGTTTTTTTTTGGAGTTAAAGCCCGAGATGACTATATGTTCGGCGCTACTTGCCTTGTGACCAGGGACGGTTCCTCTTTGGGGATTTCTCTTCCATACGTCAACTTCCTTAATTGATCTGTAAAATATCTATCTATCTATCTATCTTGATATTTACTTATCATTAGATACAAAATATATGGCATCCACGAAATGGTCTTTTGAGTTGCTGGTTTGTTTATTTCTGCCCACAGAAGTTAATTATCCTACTTAATGTCAAGTTATTGAGTTCTTTATTCAGTGTCAGGCATCAGTGTTACTTAATTGGCACTCTTTCATACAGTGGTCTGTAGCCGCTGCACGCACATCCTTCTTAATTCCCGTTTTTTCCCCTCCTTGTCACCTGTTGAATTCCAGCCTGCTCAGTCATGACTGTTTGAGGCACTTCAAGACATTATTTACGCTCTTGCTCCTTTGTATTGTTGGATTTCCAGGTACACGAGTACAACGGGCAGCGCGGAGAGCAGCTAGCTTAGCAGGTTTCAGTAGGCGTGTTCTGACTCATTCTGCAGACAGGGCTGAGGAGTAAACTCTCCCCTGATTGTCTGTGTGCGTGGAGATGACCTTCTTGATAACGAACATATCCGTCTCTGAGCGTGCTTAAACAGAGTTTCCAGTTGTGACTTTACTCATACGGGCAGTGGGTATTTCTGTGCTCCAGTGGCTCTTAGCACAGGGCCTCTCATTTGCCTTGAGACTAGTGCAGAATTTTTCCACTTTATGTATGTGGGGGAAACATTCACATTTGTGATCCTTAAGCTTTAGCACACTTTAGCTTACTTATAGTACAGAGTGGTCTTATTCTGCAGAAAATGCTATATTTTGTGTAACACCTGTAATATACTCTGTGTCACTCCCACTGTGAGCATAACCAAAAATGTGGGATTTTTCAACTCGTGTGGAATTTTGGATGTAGCCTGGATCTGGTATTCACTGCTCCCCCTGTTCAGAGCCTATGGCTCAAATCAGATGATCAGAAAGGAGATGGTCGGGCTTTCCGATCGGTCTTGTTTTTTCCAACTCAGTGGCCTAATGAGATTGATCATGAACCATGGCCAACATTTTTTGCCTTATTAGATTTCAATGAGGCACAAGTGGATGCTTTCAGCTGTGGGAGCGTTTGGAGGAAATCCGTCGGTGGTAACTCCCCCTTCAAACATGTACAGCTGGCTTGTTCCAATTAGTGCTTTGCTAGAGCAAAATCAGACTTGTACAAATATTTGTTGAACGGCGTTTCAAGACAAAGTTCAGAAAGAGTTAACTAATCTTTCACTTAGCGAAGAAACTTGTGATCCGTGATTCTGAGATATGAGAACTTTGTCTTGATACTGACATAAGAAAGTGTAAACGACATCTCGGCAAGAAGCCGGACTTGACGTTTGACAGGCCTGTCACTTGAATAACTTGTGCGCAAAGAATATATAGTTCATTATTATAGAATTTCCAATAAATACATATACACCTCTGAGACTGCGAGGTGGTTCGTGGCACTCAGATTATAAACTCTTACACAGGCTGCTGACGTTGCCTCCTGCAAAACAGCACTATTGAACTTGTTGAGTGTGGCATTCGCTGTTTCCGGACCACACTGGCACCACGGAAAAAGGACAAAACGGGAAAGGCAAACGCTGAACAGTCCGTCCAGCCACTGCCGCAGGCAGTTCTAGACTCTCAGGTGCAGAATTTATCTTGTGCACACAGTATCTCGTGCACACGAGATAACCTGTGTGCACAGAGTCATTTACAGTAGATTTGTATATGTCTCTGAGGGCTTCAGGTGCTCAAATGCCACGTGCTAGATGTTTATCTTGCACCCATAAGGTAGTAGGTGGTTGTTCACACAACCTTGTGCGCACAAACCTGCACAAGCCATAACCTTTGCACAAGTTAATTTGCTATGAATTCATTTATATCTATGATTTCAGGTGCTCCAAATCCTACACATTCTTGCACGGACTATTCATTTGCGCCCACAAACGAACAACTTCTATGCGCAATTTATTATCTTGTGCGTGTGCTGTGCGCACGATAATTCGCTGTAAGTGTGCAGAGGTCTCCGAGAGCTTAGGATGTTGGAAATTCTCTTGCACGGGATTATTTCTCGTTATCTCGATAGCCTGGCCGCTTAAATCCAGACGCCGCTAGAGACCCTGGCGTGACCTCCACCGCACCGTCGCCGTTGCGAGAGATCGGAAAAGTCGACCGTGTCAAAGGGAGAAAAAAAAAACACAGTGGTGAGACTTCACTTGTGTGTGAACGCGCTAATGACAAAAAAAACACAACAAACGCGGCCCTGGTGTGCGTGAAGGCCGTCACTGTTTCGCCGTGATGCACATGTCATGGGAACTTTGCGGGCCCACACGCTGCATCCCCCTGTCATCAATGTCTCATGACTCCTGTTTTAGGTCAACCATGTGACAGGGCACGCCACGAATAGTAAGGTAATTGATCTCATGCCGTGCTCCATTAGCCACTTGAAAATGGCTGTTTGTTCCTGGCCACAGTCTGGGCCGACGGTGCCACGGGGTCCGTCCCTCTCATCTGGCCCGACGCGTCCGTCAGAGACGTCGAGCGGTCCGGTCCGAGGGCGTGCCGCCATCAGAGATCGCTCTCAAAGTGGATTTGTGGACTTTGACGGGGTTTTTCATTTGTCCAGATCAAACGTGCCCAGTGTCTTGTCTGCGTTTTTTTATTTTTTCTTTTCGGGGGCATTTTTAATGGGCGTCACATGAATCCAGTGTCGCTCACGAATCAGCGGTCCGGCTGGTCAGGAGGGCTGCAGGGAGGAAGTAATATGGGGTTTTAATTAACATGTGAAAAGCCCTTTTCAGTGTCCCTCAAAGGTCGAGCGACAAAAGGTCACAAAAACAAAGAGGGACGTCTTTTTAGCTTTGTAGATAGATAAATGCATACCTGTGCCCGAGAATACAATAACAATAAACTGAGTTGTTTTCAATGTGGAAAGAAATGATGCATGGTTTGGAAGACCAGGATGTGAGTGCCCGTCTCTCTGTGTCTGTCACACAATTTGGTAATGAATCATTGAAAATCTGCTGAGCAAAAAAAGAGGAAGGACAGTGGCAAGGATCCGTGGTCCTTGATGCGGGCCTGTTTTAGTGCCTGCTGATAGTTTGCTAAGTGTGTTTGCGTGTGTGTACCACTTCCTGGGCCAACCTGGCAGGCCTGGAGTCGGATCCTCGCAGGGTTACAGGCGTTAGTTCTGCATGTTAGCGTAGCATGGTATTTGTATTGGACTCCTTCAGCTCTATCAGTCTGGCAAATGAAATAGCTGACCTTTCAAATATTTGTACAAGCAGCGCAAGGTCTATTTGCTTCACTTCGACATAGATGATTGTGGAATCCGGCCTCTCAGCGGCGCAGGGGTACAGCCTCTGTCTTTCTTTCTTTTCTTTTTTTTTTTTCGTACAAAGAATTTCCCGGAGATTGCATGAAGCGCACTCATCTGGCTGTTAACCATACATGGGTAGCGGCTGGGAGCCGTCTGGCAGCCTCATACGAGATGCTTTATTTGCCATGAAGCCCTGACTCTGTGGGTGTTTGCTCAACCAGAGCTGGCAGCCTATAGCCACTAAGGTGCCATTTAATAATCGTAGAGCAAATTTACATTTTACGGGTTTGCTTGCAAAAATGTCGTGCAGCTCTCCTGCGCCCTCTCACTACGACTATATCCCCTAACCCCCGTACAAACCTCTGGCTGTGTAAGGAGCCTCTGTAAATCCATCATCCTCCTGTCATAAAACCAGTGCAGGAATGTCTCAGGGCGGCTTTTCCCCCCTCTCGCTCTTCCCTGAGTGTCAGCAGGTGTGCGATGCCTGAACCTCGCATGCTTTGAATGAAAGGAAGCGCGGCCTATTCTTGTCTGTTTGTTCCCTTTGTGCAGCTCCAAGTCCTGCCTGAAAAAAACCCTGATTAATGTTTTATGTGGTGTGCTGGGGACCGAGCATTTACAGTGTCCTCTGGGTAAATCTCTAGTTCACGGAGCTAACTTTCACCCCCACGTCCTCTATCATCCGTCCATCTGTTATCTGCCCCACACAGTGTTGCAGGGGAGCCAATCTCCAGGGCACATAGGGCCAAGGCACCCTGGACAGGTCACCAGGCCAACACAGGGCACACACACACACACACACACACATAAACACACACTCACTCTCACTGTCTCTCCACAGTGCCCACCCAACCCACACAGAATGTAAAGGCCCTCAGCCCAACCCAGGAGTATAGTGCTAACCACTCAGCTACCGTCCTATTAGATTAAACATCTCCAGCATATCGGCTCAGATTTTCAGATGTTGTGATGGACATGTAATCGAATCCAAGGGATGATGTGCTGCATCTGACACAATAGGAAAGCACAAACAGACAGAGTACATACATAATACAATAGACGGTAAAGTAAGAGTTAAAGTGATGTGTCACAGCCACAGTCCACAGCCGGATGGCTGCTAGTTTGCGTCCCAGACCTGGCCGTTTCTGTTTGTTGTTTACATGTCCAGGTCATCCGGAGAGCAGTCCCACTCAGCGACACATGTACATGCTCCCTTTCCCACACACAGAGCACTTTCCCTCAACTTAACACACACACACACACACACACACAGAGACAATAGCCAGCGTAGCCTCTGGCATCCTCTCCTCGCTGCTCGGGTTGACTAGCATTACTGCGGCTCCAAGCTGCACTGACCACCCTGGATTAGCGCTTGGCTGTAATCTGGGACACTGCAGATTATGCTTTTCATCTAATGCCCCCCCCCCCTGCCTACACACACACACACACACACACACACACACACACACACTCTCTCTCTCTCTCTCTTGCACTGTCACGTGACCAGCCCACACAAATGGGACCTCTTTTATTTCCCTCCTTGGGTGGTGAGGCTTGATGTGAGGGGAGGGAATTGACAGAGAGACCTGAGAGCATTGTGACCGGAGTGTCACGCCACGCCACCACCGCTCTGAAAAACGCCGCCGATTACGTCGGAAGGAAGGAAGGAGGGAAGGAGGGACGGGCGGACCGAGGGTTGACCTTTGGGATTACGGTGCGAGCGGGAGGCGGGAGGGAGCGTGCGCCCGGCAGCAACAGCTGCCTGAGAGGACAGGTAACTCATTAACCGCAGGAGAAGGAGCAGAGGATTCACCAGGACCGAGCAGAAACCTAAGAAGAAGAGGGAGGGGGGCAGGCATCGACGCCCTCTCAGCCTGACCCTCTGACTGCTACCTGAAAGCCAATAAAAACCTCCTCCCACACACACCGGCTGGGACACACATCGTGTCACACGCACACACACACACACACACACACATAGCAAAAAAAAAAGCCCAGGACGCTGAAGACAAGGGAGCCACAGAGGCAGCACGCGGCGGGATCACATGCAGACAATCAGCACTTGGCTGCCTTTGCCGAGGTAGTGGCGGCTTCAGGGAAGGCGGAGGTCACTGCGAGCTGCCACACTTTTCGAGCCGTTGCAAACAACAACAACAACAAAAAAAACAATACAAGAGAAAAAAAAACGAGAAAACAATGGAGCCCCTGGAGGAGTACCACTCGCCGTTTGACTTTGAACAAGGAGTCAACACCAACTACCTGTACCTGTCCCCGGCCTACAGCGACACGCCGCCCAGCTCGCCAGCTGTCAAGAGCAGAGGTACTCACCAGGAGGGGAAGGCAGAGGCTGGGCGGGGGTGTGTGTGTGTGTGTGTGTGTGTGTGTGTGTGTGTGTGTGTGTGTGTGTGTGTGTGTGCACGTGTGCAAAGACTAAACATGGGTTTGGTTCATTAGTCGGGACGGATTTGGGGAAGACAATGCTATTTGCATGCTTGTATGTAGGGCAGCAGCTTTTGGTAAATTAATCAGTTTATTTTGCTGTATCATTATTATTATTATTGTTATTATTGTTGTGATTTTTAGCCAGTTGTCTTTATCGCCGCTTCATACCTAGTTTTCAAAATGCTAACGATAAGATGGCGAAGCAGAACGTGTTATTGTCATGGTATGCAAACAAGATTTGTCACACACAACCCCCAAAAAAACCACACCTGTGTGCAGCTACTCTGGGTAGAGCTTGATGAATAGCAAGGTAACAGCAGCCTCGGACGAGTCCAGGTGTGCAGTGTGTGTGTGTGTGTGGGGGGGGGTTAACAAAGCAGACTTAATTCATTTGGAGAAGTCAGGAGTGCTAGAATAGCAGAAGTTACATCTCTAACGTAGAAGTGGGAGAGCCCAGCTCCCCCGTCACCCTGGGCTGGATAACCTGAGGGCCGCGTACACACCGTGCAGTATATGGGGCCCACGTGTGGGCCATGCGTCCCCACCCTCGTCCCGTTGTCTCGCGAGCAAAAATTGGATTTAATTATCGTAAGCTCTTGGGGAAACTTCGACAGCAAATCAGGGCTAACTCAATATCATCAGCTGAGTTTGGATTAGCGAGACGCGGAGATGTCCTCGTAACAAATGTAATGTGACTCGCTGCCTTGTGCGTCCGCTGTGCTTTCCGAAAACAAAGTGGTCTCCTTTGCATCTGTGCGCTAGGGTCTTCTTTTATTTACACACCAAAAAGCAACGTTTTCCAGCTCTAGTTTTGTCTGTTTTTTTTTATTGTTCCCAGTGTAAAAAAAAGTCGCATCCAAAGCGGCCCAGTTGCACGACGGTAATGAAGTTACGAAACGATTAGAAGACATTAGTTAAGCGCCAGGCAAACATTTGCCGAGCTTTGCCTCTGACAAGTTGTCACAAAAGGGAGGCTAATTATGCGCCGGCGCTCCGGCGGTGCTGCTGAAATGTTCCTCCTCCCCGGCTCTGCAGCTCCGCCGTGCTAATTAGTCATCATGGATCCAGAGCTACAGCACAGTCACGTGGGCGCAGAGCGGCGCAGGGAAGTCTCAGAGGAAACGAGCCAAGGCGGAGGGGTAGGGCTGAGCCTGGGCGGGTGTGTGTCTGTGTGTGTGTGTATTAGTGTTGAAGTGTTGGCAGCCAAACTTCTGTCCACACCCACATCCAAACATTTTTTTTCTGTTCTTTTCAGTTTTTTCCCTTCCCTCTCCTGCTCCAGGAAAGACACCTGTAAGGCATGCATTTGCTGCCTGGCCGCCTCCACTCACACAGGCCGGCTTTGCCGCCTGCAGGAAAAGCTTTTACATAACTGCAAACCGAGGTGCCGCGTCAGCCTCCCAGAACCTGTTCTCCTCACCTGCTGGAGGACGCCCTGGCTTTCCACTCACTACCCGTCTTACCAAACCCCGAGCAGTTAGAGACTCCTCCCATGCATCCTCTATCTCGCCATTTCCAAGTTCACGTAATGGCGTCGCCTCAAGACCCCTCGTGTAAACAAACAACGTAAACAAAGCAAGCTGTACTGGAAGAGGAGGGTCAGTCACACACACCTGGAGGCTGTTTAGTGTCTCAGGCCGACCAGGATTTCAGCCCAGGACCTACTTTCCAACAGCACAGGGTGTCAAAAGCAGAATCTGATACAGATGTATGGCATCCCATACAGGGAGAAGTGATTATGTAGCAGTAATCAGGTGTGTTCCCTGCTGTATCGCCAGTAATGGGAGGAGGAGAGGACGAATGTAAGATGAGAGACGTGTTGTGAGGGGAGGAGTGCTCCGGGGCAGCTGAGTGCTCCGGGGCTGCTCTCCACTCGGCTTCTCCTCACATAATTGCTGCGATGCCCTCCTCTATTTCCTCCATCAGATGATGCACCACTTTTTCAGACTCATCTCGTGCATGTTTGGACGTATAAGCGTTTTCGCCAGAGACCGGCCCAATCGTCTCCTCCTATTCCCGTGGTATTAATTAATACAGAGGCGAGTGAGGGCACGGCCCAGTCCGGGGCCCAGTGGTTGGGAGGCTGAGGCTGTGGTCCTTGGGTTCTTGGGATTTTATTTTATTTTTATATCTATCTCTGTCCTCTGTGAACGTTTTGGGAGTATTGGGGTGTGAAGCGAGGGAGACAGGGCCAAGTGTTGTGGAATGAGGTGGGAGGAGACGATACGGGGGTTTTCTGAGTAGAGAGGAAAAAAAAGAAGACACTTTTAGGTCAAGGACGGCTGCGTGGAGGGAGTGTAGCACTGACCAGGTCTGAAAAGAGTGAAACCATGCCTCAGCGCAGAAATAAATAAACCAGGAGGAGTGTCTACTGTGTGTCACTATGCCACTTTGACACTGTTGAAGTACAGAGGAGGTACAAATGACTGCTTGCCTAACACAGCCCCAGGTACGGGAGCTGGAGCTGCTGCAGTCCCCCCCCCCCAATAGAACAATACAGTCACAACAGCATGTTTCTCTGACAGTTCCTTTTTTCAACCTCTCTTCCCCCTCAGCTCCTGGGTTTCCTCTTTTTTTTCTTCTTAATCCGACATATTTTCATCTTTGTCTCTGTAGTTTGGTTTTCGCTCTGAATCGTTGGCATGTGAGCTCAGAGCCGATTAAATAGAAAAGCAAGATGGCCTGAGATGTGTGTGTGTGTGTCTCCATGCTCCCAGAGCTTGCTCACCTGCTGTCGTCCTCCTGACTGACAGATCCTAACAACCCTGGCGCTCCTGTGTTCTCTCACGCTGTCTGAGCCCGGGATGTCTTCATCTCGGAGCTCCTCTGTATTATTGATGCACCGCTGCTCCTACTGGGCACAGCTCCGCTCGAGACGCCCACATCAAAGGCCCTGCGTGTGTGTGTGTGTGGCCTGGAAATACGGCCCAGTGGTTGTGTGTGTGAAGCTGTACGGTCAGAATCAGGAAAATCCTTCCCTCCCTGGATCTCCACCTGTCATCAAACGGCATTTCTTTTAAGCAATCTCAATTTTCTCTGTCTTCATTCCCCCTCTGCATCTGGTTTCTGCAGATCTACAGTCACCTGTTTGCCTCAGAAGAGCGTAGGGATGGGATGGGGATGGGATGGTGGATGATGAGTCTGACGTTTCCGTTTTCTCCCCCCTTCAGCTTCCCTGCAGCATCCGGACTCCGTCCCGGAGATGGGAGAGGACGCAGTGACGTCCGTCACCCCGTCCCCCCCTCCGCCCGCCATGACGGAGGAGGAGCGGCAGGAGCTGCAGGAGGAGCTGGTCAAGGTCAGGGGAGCCATTACGAACATGTCTCTAGAAGGGTTTTGTCCGAGCATTCAGGCCCAACTGGTCTTCCTAACCAACAAGGCGCCCGGGTCCCTCCGAGGCCTGCAGCTGACCGCAGCGGCCGCCTTGCTTTCATTCCCACGGCGAGGCGGCTTTTCCCCGCTGTGAATGAATGTAAGGGCGGGGGACATGAAAGGAGGGCCGCACGCTGAGAGCGGGGAGCCTTCATGTTCCTGGCGGAATAAGCAGCGGGGAGGCGGGCAACAATTATTTTCTGTTTTGGATGTCTTCATTGTCGAAGCACCCGTGAGGAACCCAGAGGTTCTCTCTTTACTGTAAAATGAAAAACACCAGTTAGACGCCCTTCAGCTCAGATGTCAAATAGCTGTGAATAAATTCAGTTTTCTTGACCTGCTTGGTACCTCAGCTGTGTACGTGTGCGTGTGTGCGTGCGTGTGCGTGTGCGTGCAGGTTGAGGATGAGATCCAGACCCTGTCGCAGGTGCTGGCAGCCAAGGAGAAGCAGCTGGCCGACATTAAGAGGAAGCTGGGCATCACGCCGCTCAACGAGCTGAAGCAGAACATCACCAAGACCTGGCAGGAGGTCACCACCTCCACCGCGTTAGTACCCCTGCGTCTGGGGGCTGGCCCTCTGGAGCTCGCTTCCTGAAAACACGGCTCAAGAGGGAGGGGGGGGTGATGTCGTTGCTGTGGAAAAGCCCGCCTGTGAAATATTCAGAGCCTCTCTCCTGGTTTCAGGAAATGAGCCGCAGTCTGCTGCTTTCGGGGCTTTTTAAAATGAAAATCTCCATCTGTCTCTCTCCGTCCCTCTGTCCCTCAGCTACAGGAGGACGTCTGAAACCCTGTCCCAGGCCGGCCTGAAGGCCACGGCCGCCTTCTCCAACGTGGGCTCGGCCATCAGCAAGAAGCTGGAGGACGTCAGGTCAGTGGCGCCGAGGGTGTATGACTCACAAAAGCTCTGAGGGGCCAAATTACTAATACTCATCGTGTATAATTAGTGATGCGAGTCGGGTGACATATTTCCCCGATACCACCCAGAGATGTCACAGACCTGAGTAGGTTTTATGATACAGTTTAGAGCAAACACACACACACATACACACCAGTCGCTCTCACACTCACACATCGGGGTCTCCAGTTAAAACTTAACAAGCATGCTTTTGGACTGTGGAGAAAACTCAGGCGTGCATGTGTAAACCACTCAAACACAGAAAGACCCTCAGTCTGACCAAGATTTGAACCGGGGAGCTTCTTAGGGACTTAGAGGATAACCGCTCATCCACCGTAACCTGTCTAATTTCTGTGACTGAGAGGTTCCTCTCTTTTTGCCTTTCCCTATCTCTCCCATCTTTTCCATGGCCGATTGAAGGCCTCCTCATCTTTAGATGGCCGTCCTAATTACATTATACTATGCAGCTTGTTGTCCCTCAGAGGGCTGCGTGATGGAGGCCTGACCTCCAGCTCTTTGATGGCAGTCAAAGGCCTGTGCCCCAACACCCAACAACATGCCATTGTCAACATTTCCTGCTGCGACATTAACATTATTGTCAACATTTCCTCGTGGAATATTAACATTATTGTTGACGCTTCCTGGTTGACTGATTCTTAAAAGACCAGCCACGGATTGCTTCCTTTGAGGTGCAGCGCGTGCCCCCCCCCCCCCCCCCCCCCTCTCTCTTCACTTCCAATCTGTCTTCCCCTCTCGCTCATCCCTCTTCTTCTCCTCTGGATTACTGAGCTGCAAATAAGATTATTAGGCCACCCCCCAAAGCACCAGTGTGCTGAGAGGTGCAGCCTCGCGGATGAGCCTCCACACCGAGCTGTTTTGGGGGGGTGGGGTAATGAAGAGTGACCCGACAGGGGTCAAACAGGGTGTGCGTGTGTGTGTGTGTGTGTGTGTGTGTGTGTGTGCCTGGTGGTGGTTTAGTGTCCCTGTTTGATGACAAGACATTTCCCCCATGATATAGAGGATTAGCACACACCCACTGTGTTAATACACAATCGATCTTAATGGGATAAAGCGGGATTTATAGGATTTATGCGCTAAGAGTACTCGCTCATTTGAACATAAAGCAGAATAAGTGAGGGGTTTGTTTTGTACGTGTGCCCCTCTGTCTCCTTTGTTCTCCTGCTCTGCCTGTGTGTGATGCTGAGATGACCACTAACGCCCCCCTCCTCCTCCTCCTCCTCCTCCTCCTCCTCCTTCTCTCTTCCACAATGCTGTCGGATAGCGTGCGCTCTCTGCCGCACTCAGCTAGCATGCCCGCCATGAGGTAAGGGAACCAGGTTTGTGTAGATGTGATAGTGCTGAATGAGAGATGAAAAGGTGAAAGGCCGTGCAGAAGGAGCCTTTTTTTTGCATGTTAATATATATAAAAAACCGGTCTGGGGAGCGACCCCCCCCCACGAGGCTTCCCACGGTGCTAAGAGCTGTTTAACTCGCCATCAGTGAAGCTGCGGCTTTAAACATCCCGCTGAGACAGACCCCCCCCACTCTATCAAAGCTTATAGAGGTCTGGCATAAGACGGCATCAGAAGTAGCCAGATGATAAGCATGGAGGAGCCATCGATTGGCCCAGAATTGGGAAGTAAAGTAAATGTCACCACCGTCTCCCCTGGAGCTGAACCAGGCTGAGCTGCGGGTCTGGATGTGCCAGATTAGAGCCAAATTATGACCAGCCAACGTGTGCCTTATTAACTGATTGAGAGACGCAGGCGCTCATTGTGCGGTTGATAAATTGCCCCCCCAAAAAAATAATGGATTTATTACGACGTCTGCGCCTCATTTCCCCTATGCAATCGACGGTTGGGGTTTAATTTCCTCTTCTGGCAAAGAGACAAGTTTCCGATTGTCTTTCTGCCATTTGAACGATTATTTAACGTCGGGCCGTCTCTCCAAACGTGTCCCGTGAAATGTGACAAAACGTGAACGGCAAATAAGAAGCTCCGGGTACTTTCTATTCTAGTTCAGGTGTTTCCTCTTAAACTCGCCCAGGTAGATGGAACTACCTCAGCTCTGAGTTATCTTTGGAAGGCTTGTTCCGTTCCCCTCGCCATTCTCATGTTTTTGAGAAAAGCGACGCCTTTCAGCGGGACAAAATGAAAGGAGGTCAGCGCAGATAATCCAGCATTGTCTGCGCTGAGTGTCAGATAGCCTGGCCTGTGGAGGTGTGAATGGCCTCCTCCCCCCAGAGAGAGCGACGCGCTGTCTGCTTCTTCTGGGAGGGCCAGAGACGTGTTCTGACGCTTTGGGTCGGCCTGTGATCCGTGCTTGTGCTCGTCTCTGGCAGGAACGCTCCATCCTTCAAGACACTAGGGGAGCGAGTGGATTCCCTGAAGGTAACTCTTTGACACATCAGACGGACCAGCATCAGTGGCGTTTACAGGTCACAGACCGCTCACGTGCTCTTTATGCCACCAGTAAAAGAAGAACTTTGACTTTTGAATCAGTGTTTAAAGTTCGACTGTAGAATCTTTGCTGAATAGCGACCACCCGTGGCCACAGGGTGCAATTACAAGCCAGCGTCAGCTTACATTTGTCTCTATTTCCTCTCCTTCCTGACAAGGAAAGAGTAATTTTACTGCAATATCTGTAAGACAGAAATATCATTTTAGCTGCATTTGCACACTATGTAAGGTCTAGGTCTGCAAAAATAGACTTTTTTTCATTATCAATCAATCAGTTGGACTGACAGCTTTCACTGACACAGATAGACACACACGGTTCTTATTTATGGATTTTTTTATGTTTTTGAATCATGTCACCACATACACACAGACACACACGCATCCAGGCACTGATCTCTCTCCCCTCCTCTGTCCCTGTCTCCTCAGTACAAGATGAGCACGTCTCCATCCAGCACCAGCTCCGGGGAGGTGGACGGCGGCGCCCCCTCCACCACCGAGTCCCTGCTCAGTCAGCCCGAGGACTCGACCGGCCAGGAGACGCCCATGAACTGAGCCCCGCCCCCCCCACCCTCCCGCCCCCACCTCACCCCTCCTGACCTCTGACCCCTCCCCTCTCTTGACCCTCTAACCCCTGGACCGTCAACACTCGTCTCCTAAACCTTTGTGTGCCAGTCTCCCTTTATTGGAAACAAAACGTCTCAACCCAGCCTTCCCTGTGATCTGATTGTCTTCTCTCCTTGTCTGACACGCGCGCTCGCTTGTAAACTAAGCCACGGAGGCTGGATGCGCAGGATGGGTGCAGGCATGTGGTCTCGTGCCGAGCGTGGATTCCCTCCCCACCCCCTGCTGTGCTCCTTCCATTTTCCCTCTTCCTCTGCCTCCTGCACCACTTCACTCCTCCGCTACTGTCTAACCAGCGGCGCTCAGATGCCAAACACGCTCCGAGTTACTTATTTCTTTACCTTTGTGTCTGTTTTGAGTGTTGAAAATTGCACAAAAATGTAAACAAACTTTTTTTTTTTTGAGAAAGATTTACATTTAAAAACTTTATGTGTTTGTATGAGAGCCAGGCAGCTGATGGCTCCTTGCTTTTGCATGGCCCCTATCACCTGTCGGAGTTCCTCTTACTATATTATTATAAGCACTAGTTTTGTCGGCCTCCAGTCTGGGGCCATTGTTGGTTTACTCTGGGTTTCCATTTCGGGGCCAATCTGATTTCTCATTTACTTTAGGACACCGCACACAATCAATCCTAACCCAGTCTAACACTGTGTTCAATGTATGAATGTATGCCTTTGTGTCATGTCCCGCACACACAACACTGTGTAACTGTGTAGCTACTGATGCCGCTCCAGGACTGGTATCAACGAGCACGCTGGAGGATAAACCCCTGTCTCTCCGTCGTTAAAGAGTCTGTCAGAGAGTAATCTCCGCGCTTAGATCGTCGCAGGGAGGCGGGATCAGCCCGGCAGAGGCCGAGCAAACACGCCGTCAAGGCTCAGCCTTGACCCGAGGTGAGAGTGGAATAAATGTGTCTCTTCCAGAGCCAGAATCAATATTTAAACACTCGCTCATTGTTTCTGTGTGGGAGGTAACACCTCTGCTCCCCTCCTCTCTCTGGAGTACAGATTAAAGTAGGGCAGGAGGCTCCACCGGGTGCTGCTACAGAATAATAAAGGCAAAGAGGACCCAAGTTGTGTAACTCTGACATTTCTCTTCTGGTCCACGCCAGCAGCTCGGGCTGCTTGGGTTGGATCTCCACACGACACGCTGTGACTCATTAGAGCGCGAGCTCCGCCGAGCCGCCACTCTAGCGCCACCGCCAGGTCTACATTTCAGCATGTTTTATGATTTGTGCAGAGCTAATGATTATCCCCATCAGTCTCTGCTGATCTTTGAGTTCAGCACTGATCAGATCATGGGCTGGAGAGCGTGGAAACATTTAGCCGGCACGGCCTCAACTACCGTAGCTGCTGCCACGTCTGAATCCCTTCCAGTGTTTCTAGGAAAATGAACATAATCTGCTCCTTTTTTGTGAAATACTGCTTTTTAGGCTCTTTTTCTTTTTTGTACGAGTTGGATACACGAATGCAGTGATATCAGCTCCAGATCTTGTAGCTTTTAACGGCAGAGTGGAGCAAAGTGTCTCCCGGTTGACACGAGCCTGGTTCCAGTCTCCTCCTGCTGGGGAACGTGTCCTCATCTAACAGTTCTGTCCAGCCATGACCTGGTTCTCTGAGAGAATTCATCACCGCCTTTTATCGCAGACTCGAAGGTTTTGTTTTGTATTTAGTCTCTCACACACACACACACAGACGCACACAGACGCACACGTGGGATTGGTTTGGTCTTTAATTGGAATTTTGGAGTGAAGATTAAAAATACCATTAAAATATTCATTAAAAATACCTCTGAAAGTAAGTAACCTGGTTTCTGAGTCTTTGTCTAAGCACGACGGGGGAAATTGTGAATCCTGAAGTGGGAGTTCCTCAAGTGCAATGCGCCACGTGTCTGAAAGGTTTGGATGTTTTTGACATTTAAGTTGGTAACGAGGGGGAAACTCCTCTGGATCAACCCGCAGGAGCCTCGGGGAAGAAATAACAAGGAGAAGAAAAAAATGTGAAAATGAAACTGGGATCCTGCTGCGATGCCTCCCACGGACACAAGAGGGCACCCAAGAACAGACGCAACACCTGGCGCGTTATTTTCCTCCATCCTGGGCAGAGCAGATTGCCTGGAGATGTGTCTGACTGCTGAACTGACTCATAGTTATTAATGGCCCCAATTAGAGCCAGCAGATCTCTCCCTGGAAGCCCGGCTCCAGGAGGAAACCGGCGGAGATGGGAGTTTAAAAATGTGTTCAATCTGCGTCTTCTGCCAACTCCTGGGCATGCAGGGTCCCACATGAACGAGCAGCTGAGATCAGCCTCCTGTTTGTGAGTTGAACTGGGTGGGAGTCATTGCAACGAACGCTGATAGAGACGCGTTCACGCTTTTTACGCTCTTGGGGGATCTGAGGCCTCGCACTGTGCAAGAAGAGCAAGCGAGGCCTGCAGGGAAATGCCAATGTTCCGTTTTTAGTGGCGACAAATGCAGAAGTGCAAATTTAGATTTGACTGTAACAATGCGGTTAATGTTTGGCAGGATGCTCGTGGTCCGGTGGGGGATTTCTTTAAGTCTCTTCCTAACGCAACAAGAAAAAGTCCATCACGGAAAGTACTAAAAACCAATCACCCAAATTTTGGAATTTTTACTTGACGTGTAGCCTGTAACGAAGAGTCTCACTTTTCATTTACTTTTACTTGGAAATGGAATAAAACCCTGACACTGGTGTCTGATTGAGGGCTGCTTCATTTTGGATATGGATTTGGAGGGAGGGACACTGACGGATGCAGACTTGTTATCTTAACTAAGTGACGTTACCACAACCTGAAACATGCGGCGGCACGACCTCTCTTTGTTACCCCGCGTCACAGTATCGGATCATTATTAATGATGTTACTGTGAAAGCAGCTTGTAGTGATAAATCTACTGATAACTAATGAACTACTTAGCATACCGTTGCGTCCCTTGATTTATAGCACAACAGCTTATTTACAAACTGGACAAATGGTCTGTTTGTGGGGTGGATTGGGGTATAGCGCTGTCACATAGCAGCAATTAGCTCCCTGGTTTGAATCCTGGTCAGACTATGGGCCTTTCCAGCGTTTCCTTCCACAGTCCCAAAACACGTACGTTCAGGTTGACTGGAGACTCTCATTTGCATCCAGATGTGAATGTGACACCACTGGGTGCACAGCGGTTTATTTGCTTGTAGAGGAGAGGCTAATTTTACTTGGACGTCATTATAGCAATGAAAAAAAAAATCACTTCTGCTGCTTTCTTGTGTGTTTCTGGGGCGTTTTAGCACTAAGACGTTACCCGGCAAAGTGTTGTTTGAGCTCCGCAGAGGTGAGGAAAGACACAGCGACAGCGGCTAACAAACAGCTGCCAAAAAAATCTTTATTCAGTTTACAACCGGATGCCTCCAGAGTCCTCCAGTCACACAGATCACTCTGGAGGGAGGCCTAAACTGCACAGAAACAACGACAGCACCAGAACGCAATTTGTCAGTAAAACACCATTTACAACGAGAACGAAGGCAGTTTCCACACACAGAGATCAGATAAGGGCAGGGGGAGAGAAAGAAAGAAAAAAAACTGGTACAGGAGTTAACAGTCAGTGTGGGTTGAAAATCACCTCATATTCATAGACTTCATTTGATTATACTGTGAAAAAGAGAATAAGAAAACATCATTGGTGCAACAGAGTCGAGCATTTGTGACGAGAAACGTATTGCAAGTCAGTTTTTGTGTTTACAAGAGAGGATCACAAGTGTGTCGTCGAAGTGTGTGACACCGACAACCGTCTCTGTGCGTGTGCGATGTGATGTGTTTCACGTGTGCAGAAAGAGGACATTCAGTTCAAACATGGCTTGGTGTGTGTGAGGTTAGAAGGCAGAAACAAAACCTTCAGAAACTGTCTCAACATGACAACCCGTCACCCCTGTCTAGTGAGTGTTTGCACACTTCGGTGGACACTAAAAGAGAAACGTGTTTGCATGCTCTCAACGCGGACCTAACGGGATGGAATTAAGTCTGTTTCCCACATTGAATAAAAGATCGAGCGTCGACTCGGAATGGGGTGACATGCAACGGTGTGCGTTTCTAACACTCGGTCCCGGTTTCTCCCTCTGCAGAGGCTGTGACCCTGGTGACCTGCGGTATATGGCTTGGAGACATTTCTGTTGCGGTGCAAAAAAAAGAGGCAGAAACTATCCATCATTTAATTTCTTTGGCTCTGGCAAGAGCAGCCAGGCCCCCCCCCCCACCTCCTCGAGTTGCAACAGCAGAAATCTCTCTTGAGTTTTCACCAAAAAAAAAAAACTTTATGGCTTGTATAAAACTGATCCATATGTGCTCCTATCTCCCTCCTTCCCCCTCTCTGCTCTGCTCTGCTCTGCTCGATAAAGGAAGCTACTGGTTTCATGGGCGGCGGTGATGTTTATCAGCGAGGGTCACAGATGGAGCATGTGAACATGTGCTGCGTCTCACCGGCCTCATCAATTATTCACCAATCCGGACATGCACGTATACGTGCGCGGCCAGACCCCCCGACATCTTGCCGCTGCCTTCACCTGCAGCTCCAGAGGCCCGGAGCCCCCGCAGCAGCAGCTCGCGCCTCCACCTTTAGATGACGCAAGTCTGATTTCACCAAGTAAACGCGATCCCTCGACTGAGCGCCAACTTGTTTGTCCAGGATCAACATCACAACCGACGGGTCACCAGCACTGTTCATGTGTGGATTACCAAACCCATAAGGGCAAAATAGGTTTAGCAGCAAGCTTAGAAGGTAGCGCATCTTTTCCGTTTTCCATATTTTGAGTCTCCAATCGACCTTAACATGTACGCAGGCTTAAACACATTATTCTCTGACCCCCAAAGAATCAAAGTAAATGTCAGCGTTGCAGTGTTTTTATGGGCAGTTACCCACACGTGAGAGGCGCTCCCCATTGGTCGGTCGTGATATTGATCCCTGAGAAACCGCGATCTTAAACCAGATGCGATGTGACCTCGCGTTTAACGTCCTGCAGCCGTGTGAAATCCCATCACTGCGGCCTCCTTACGTGAGGCGCTGGGTGTGATAGCGACGCTCGCACGCTCTGGATGGGCTGAGAAGCAGCAGAGGGTGGAGGTGGAGGTGGTGGGGAGTAATTGTGCCATGTCCATATAGTAGTTGATAATGCATGAGGTATGACGGCTTGCACACTGAAACGTGCATTTATGGCTGCAGGAACGGCTTGATCAGGGCGTGACACACACACACAAACACACACACACACACACACACACACACACACAGACGCTGACTCTCAGCTTTTGTGCTCACACCTTCCACACAGACAAACAGGAGGAGGTGTAAATGCTACATTGAGCAGATGGGACAAACCTCAGGCGGTCATTTGAAACACACACTCCATCATCTTACACAGCACACACACACACACACACACGTCATGCTAACAGCACCTAGCGAGTGGAGCTGAGGCCCAGTGAGACACAAGCAGCCTCCACCAGCGAGCGCTTCACATCATTGCAAGACGAGACCCGGAGCCGCGGGGACATATGTCGAGCAGCATGGGCGCGATTCGTCCCTACGACATGATCTACACGGTTGGCTTTCACACCTCTTTCACTCATAATGTGTGTGTGAGTGTGAGTGAGTGTGTGTATAGTGTCAGAACTCGTGCCCGAAAGGTATTTCTGAAAAGTGAACCGACAAATGTTTGCGGCTGAGATGTCTAGTTGCATATTCAGATGCCTTCTTAATAAACTGCGTTTGCAAAATGGCGCCGACTGTGTGAACGTGGTTTGGAAAAAGGCCTTTGCCAAGTGTTGGAAACATCAAGCGTGGGCCTTGTCCAAGTCTCCCGGCACAGGATGATAAATTCATTCATCCCGCAGTTACGAGACACCAGACTGTTACTCCTGACGACCCGGAGGAAGAACACAGCAATGCTCTTCCCTCCAGGAATAGAAAACGAGCAGAGAGGTGCGAGGAAGGCTTCGCCAAACCAAGAGAGAAACGTTGCTCTGCAGGATCCCGAGTCTGAGGTAAACGACCGGAGGACGGAAATTTAGGGAGATGACGACAGATTGCAACTGACGGCATACTCAACTTTTCAAAGTATTTTTTGCCCTGCGCCAACTGTTAATATCAAATTGAGAATAGTTCAACATGTTGTGAAAACGCTTGTTGACTTTCTTGGTGAGAGTTGCGTGAGAGGATGAAGTCGCTCTGCATTAAACACGCAGCTGCAGGAGGAGGGAAGGAGAAAACGGTTCGCTGGCTCTGTCAAATGGTGTTAGAATCGCCCATCAGTACGTCTAAACCTCTCTAATTAACGTGCTACATCTTGTGCGTTAGATCCATTTTTAGAAATTTCAAAATAGAAGTTGCGTGTGCTGGGCTGGTTTAACAGCAGAGCCGTGGTGTCTTTTGGCCTTTTGTCTGGATAAAACAAACAAGATAATGATGTTTTCTTTTGTGAATTTGGAAGCAGCTGTGAGATGGATTTTGTCTACTCACTGGAAACTCCGGCAAACATTTCAAAAGATACCCATGGCTTCATTTGTAGCTCAAACGCTGTTCCAGTTCTTACCCAGAAAGCTAAGACACATATTCCTCCAAAACCCATCCTAGAGATTTTCCTCAGAAATCTGATCCTGCAGCGAAAAACCGGACCGACCCTGTTCACGCACTGACGTCCTGAGAGTAAAACTGTCCCTGAACCAACCCACCCCGTTTACGTCAAGACAAGATAGTGCGAACGTTTCCACCTGACGCACCGCCTGCCAACAGATCTGGAGAAGGACTACGTGTACGATTTAGTTTACAGTCTGGAAACATATAGCAAACATTTACATTTAGAGGTTCCAAAAGGATAGAAAATGCAACATAGTGTGCGCCGTGTCAGGGTGGAGAGCAGCCTCCGCCAGCTGAGGTGTTGCAAACCAAACGATCTAAGATATTTGTTTATAAAATAATCACTGCATTTGGAGGTGTTGTGGCACACTCCCAAGTGTTGTGAGCCAGGTCAGTGTTCTGTTGAATTGTGACCTATCAAAATCTGCAACCCCAGAAGATTTCCAGAAAATCCAGAAATCTTCAATGGCGATGTTATAAAACTATCAAAACATGCTCCCCTTATTCTTACACTGCACACGAGGGGCTACCGTTGTAATATAAATTGCCTCTGCAGAGGGAGCATAATTTGATAGGGCAGCATACAATCGAGGAGTATCAAAATATGCTTCCCGTATTCTTAGTACATCTAAGCAAGAACTTAGTACATTTTGTACGCAAGAACATATAAATGTGTCATAACACTGTGAGAGTTGAATCTTTATGGCATGTACACAACTGTACCTAAGAGTTGTGGTTTGGTTTGACAAGGCAGAGGAATTCAACAGAACACCTGTACACACACCCACAGACTCTGCTCCGACTGTGACAGAGGGATACTAGTGGGGAATCAGGCATTTCCAACTTGCTTCTATAGAAATGAAAACATAACCTCACGATTCCTCAGAACATAGCATGATTTCAATGAAAATAAAACTCTACCGAGGTGACCCCGGCTGCTCTCAACCCCTGTCATAGACGCCAAAGCACAAATAGAGCACATTTATATAAAGTCTTGTGGTTCATAATCTCTTTTTTTTGCATGCACATGCAGTATTAAAAATACAGTTAGACCAGAGTGTATAGTATATATATACACACATATATATATATATATATACTGTTTGAAAAAAGAGTGTAAAAATCCAGTGCGACAGTCATTGAGTTCTTGAGGTCTACATGATTGTAATCAGATAAAAAAAACAGCCAATGAGATGATCAGGTTTCTAAAGAGAGAAGGGTCAACGTTCCCTGTGTTGCATATCTGAGTTAAAACCAGAGAAACTGTGGCATAAATGGCCATTGTTGACTTGGTTGATATTCAGAAAAATCTAGGAATATCTGATCCAATAATAGTATCCAGGTGGGTGAGAGCCTTTCACTGACTGTGTATTTTAGGGGTTTTATTCTTCACCCACAGGCCGAGAGATTTTCAGGCTCCTCTCGTTTCACGCTAAAGATGGATCATCTCATGTGCCTGTTTCTCGTGCTGTTTGCTGAGTGAGGGTTCCTTGATTTCCCAAACATTGGTAGATTGCACCACCACTGTGGTTCTTCACATGGACATACGTCTATCTACAAGCCCTTGCACAAAGGGAGAAAGGAGTCATGTTTGGGAAAACAAAGAGAGGCCAAAAAACACATTAAACATTGAAACACAGCATCATCATCATCATCATCATCGTCATCATCAACAAAAACAGTTAACAAGTTACAGCAAAGAGTAGAAAAGTCCCTCTCAGACCTTCTTTCTAGAATCGATAAGGCCAAAAGGGCCCCTGAACACAACTCACAGGACATTTCTTTGTATCACAAAGCTTTGAATAACAGTTAGAGAAAGCTGAACTCAGACTAGCCAGCACCAGAGACATTCCAACATGGCGGCCGCGGCCCTGCACAACACAGCGGCACGCGGCCTCCTGACGCTCATCAAGGCACATTCAGGACTCCTGTTATCCTCCAGAGATAACCAGACCTGGGGAGGGGCTGGAGCAGCTCCTGGAAACACATGATTAAGACTTTTGTATTCTAATCAATAATATTTAAACCTTGTAAACAGGTTCATGGGTGTTTCCAGAAGCCATTTCACCCCTCCTCCTCCTCCTCTTCCTCCTCCTCCTCCTCCTCCTCCTCCACATTCCTGGATAAATGAATGAAGGCAGGAGGCTCTCTCTCCTCTTTTTTTCTTTTATTGACAACAAACCCCAGCCCCACCCCCCCAGGCTCATGCATGTGGCCCATTGGATGCAAGAGACTGCACGAGACCTGTCCGTCAGCACAGTTGCCATGGAAACCAGCCATAGGGTCTGTGGATGCTCTGAGGACACGCTACCCTATGCAGCCTGTACGTGGAGTCGATCGAGGCAACGCTCGAGAGCTCTTGACAACACTCCACATTTCTGTGTTCAGAACAGGTCCGGGGTCAGTTCGGCGTGTCCCCCCCACAGAGCGCCACCTGCTGCCACGCTATTGTCACAGCAAACAGCGGGGCTGAGCTGCAGGCTCTGGCCTGTCAGCATCTGTTCTGTTTATTTCCAGCCCGGTAGAAGTGGGCGGGCGGCTGATCTGCAACCACAGTGCCGAGGGGGCCCGACGGCAAAACCACGCTGACTTCTATAGCTGAGAGTGCAAACAAAACTGGGAGTAAATCTGAGTATCAAAGTCAGGGGAATCACACGGACACCGATACTGGTACACACGGATACTGTAGCTTAGATATACTGCAGCTTAATCTGTATATATTGTAGGATATATTGACCCATACCTGGGTGATATAAGGTATAATAAGTGTCAGCTTCTTGTCACAAACAAGTCTTGTCATGTGTGAAATATTGATCCCAGTTAGGATCAGAAACATAAACCAGGAATGCTCATAAAACTGTCGACTGCTGTTAGAGCCACACTGGACGACTGCACATGGACAGAACGTACGTACGTATGTGTGTGTGTGTGTGTGTGTGAGAGCGTGTGTGTGTGTGTGTGTGAGAAGACGTGTACATTGATGGCCACTTGTAACTCACAAGAGTTGATTTTTATTCAGTCTGTAATGCAGAATAATGCGATCTTGTTTCTCCAGCCTATAAATCACCGCTGAAGGTTCAGGCCTTTAATAGGCGCCGGCCGAGGGGGTAAACACAGCGCAGAACAAAAGCCGGAGCAGCCGCTGCCGCTTCGCTGGGGGAGTGAGGGTGGGGGGTGAAAATAGTCCTAATAAGTATTCATATCACTCTCAGAGGAACAACAAGACCGCCCATTGTGGCGCACTGATATCCCAGTTTTGAACACATGATGTGTGATGGAGGAGCTGGCAATGAGACGCTCATTTTCTAGGAGGACGATGAAGAAATGGCACATCAAGGAGCATTTGTAGGCTGGTTTTGGCCAAAAATGGAGGCGAATCCTCCTGCATCGCAAACATGCTCATCCACAACATGTTCAACACCAGTAATAAGAATTATATGAAATATACAAAAATTGGCCCAGGATAGCGGTTAGGTAGGGAGTGGGAGAGCAGCTCTTTCATCTCAGACTCTAGTAGGAATGTATGTGACTTTGGGTTGTGCTTGAAAGCAGTTTAGTCCTATTATAACTAATAGTTCTCCTCTCAATGGCGGACTGCTCAGATATGGAGACGCAAGTGTAACATCTCCAGCTCCTTGACATCTCAACACGACACAATCCAGAGAAAAAGATTGTGTGATTTCATACTGAGAGATCCAAAATGAATAAGTGGACCTTGAGTTGAGGACCTTCAGAGTAGCTCGAGTCTAAAACAGAGGATAGTGAAACAATTTTGAAGCGAGGGGACTTACAATTTGTTATTTATAGGATTAGACATGGCAGATGAGTGGTTAGCACTCTTGTCTCTTGCCATTTCTTTTCTTTAGGTTGACTGGAGAATACATAGTGTGAGCTTAGTCCCTGTCTTCATCTTGTGTGTGCTGAAATGGGCTCCAGCCACAAAGTGGATAAATTCATGGATGGATGGATAGATGGATGGATGGATGGACAGCAGAGGGTTTTTTTTGGCAGCGACCCGCTCACTAACTTGTGTCCGGACACTTGGTAGACTTGAGGCAGGGTGTTTTTATTTTCATGTTCTACAGCATAACAATCGTGTACAAAATGGAGTTAAGATCAGAGGACACACGGGAGAAGAACCAGCACTGCGTGGCAATATGTAGCACCTCCATTTCTCCCCCGCCGAGGCCTCGGCACCCACAGTTAGTCAGAGTGCAGAGACAGACGGGCCCCGCGCTGAGTCAACGTCAGCGCGGGCCAAGACACGGTCCACAAACAAATCCCAGAGGTCCTGACTGATCGGCGAGGAGACGGACAAGATTTGAGAAATATGGCAGCAAATCCTTTCGAGGTCATCTGGATTAGCCCGGAGGCCGGGCGTGAGATTAGCCTTATTTTGGCCAAATCTTATTACAGTCTATCTGATCTATGTAAAACTGAATTAGCATCGAGAGAGAACTTCTTTTTCTTTTGTTTTTACACAGGTAGCTGCCTGGAGATGCTGCCACTTGTAGGAACGCCTCTAGAGAAAAAGCGTAGTCTGAACTACAGCAGGGACTTGTTCCTGGCCGCACAGATGGAGGAGAAAGGTCCGAACACAAACAATGAAGCACCACGATGATGGAGAAAGGGCAGTGGGGAGTGCATGGAGTTAAAAAAAAAAAAAAAAAAGCAGGAAAAAAAGAAGCATCAGCCGCATCAAAAGCAACCTTGAAGCTTAAAGTGTGTTTGTCGGGAGCCTCTCAGAGGGCTGGGCCGACGCCACAGGCCATGTAGCGGTGTGGAGCGTCCTCCTAGAGAGGAACTACCGTCCTGCTCTGGGGGGAGGGAGGGGGAGGAGGGAGGAGGGGGGGGGGAGGAGGGGGAGGAGGAGAGCACTGTGCTCCAGTGTCAGCCTGGCGCACTCCGCCGCGGGCTCCTTCACGTTCTCTCTCACACACACACACACACACACACACACTCACACACACACGCAGGCGTGTGCCCGAGGTGTCAATCAAGCTAATTGAAAGTGGGCCGACAGGAGGAGAACTGGAAATAAGATAAAGGTTTTAATCAAGTGCGGTTTTCTGGGGGGGGGTGGACGTGAGGGAGCTTGCGGGCGGGAGCGGCCGGGGTCACGCTCGCTGAGAGAGAGCAAAACAAGCGGAGCTCGCACTGGGGATTGTTCCTGGACTCCCTCCCACTGGCACAGAGGCCACAAAATGAAAAAAAAAAATCTATAAAAAAAAAAAAAAAAACATCCTTCAGCAGAACATGAAAACAAAACTCATAAACAGTATATTTATATATTCATATATATGGAAAAGAAAACTGCCAAATCAAGGTCTTTCTCTCTGAATCTAAAGTTCCAACATGTTTTTTTCTTTATGTATATATAGATTTATCTTTTCTTAAACAATAATACGTTCACATAATACAATGGCAAATCAGTTTTGAGATCACCTAAATATTTCTTACTCAAACATCAACGTCATGACATGGAAGAAGAAGTAGCCCTCGCTACCCCCCCCCCCCCCCCCCCCCCCCCCCCCCCCCCCCCCCATCCGACCCGCCGCCTCCATAAGGTGACGGATGTGACAGCCGCGCTAAGCGGCCCTGGACATGGAGCTCAGAGAAAGTACAAGAATTACACATATGTACATGAACAGACAGAAAGAAAAGAGGAAAAAAAAGAAAAGGACAGAATCAGTTTAGCAAAAAAAAAACGTGACGAAGCTACAATTCTGACTGCGAGAGCTTGGGGAGTTTATCAGCTGGTGTTGGTTCTGATAAAACAGATACTCAGCTTTGCGTAGATGCGGGCGACAAACGCGGGAACAGAATCACAGCGGTGCAAACGAACGTCCCGGGCGACGTTTCGAGCTGAGATGGATGCGGTGTAACAGGGTCAGACACTTGGGTCTGAAAACTATTTGGCTCTGTGATTCTGCTTCCCACCCGCTGAGCCCACGAGGAGGCCGGACAAGTCCAAATCAACACATTCAGACAAATAAAAACAACAATCACAGATGTCCGCCTGGTGACAGGGTTCTCACACCGTCTAAGGCGGCTCTGACGACATGCAAAGACAAAGAGGGGGGGAGTGACCTAATCAAGTGCTTCGAACTCGTCCCAAAAACTCCTCCCAAACTCCAAAGCTGCGAGTGGTGAAACGTTAGCTTTCTTTAGCTTCTTTAGAAGCGAATGAAGTGCTAGTGGAAAACGGGAAAACATTTTCAACTCTTTAGAAGTAACCACAAATGTACCAAGTGCTCCGTTAAACACACACACACACACACGCGCACACACACACACACACACACACACACACACACACACACACACACACACACACACACACACACACACACACACACACACACACACACACACACACACACACCACACACACACACACACACACACACACACACACACACACACACACACACACACACACACAGTGCAAGTGCCTGACTTTTGGTTTTCGGCCTCCTCCTCCTGGATAACAGGTCGTCAAGACGTGCTTCTGTGGCGCTGGTAAACACAAACGCACTCCGCTCCCTTCGGGAAGGCGTAAGAGTCGAGGAGGAGGGCAATCTGTCTCTCTGCGTGTGGTGAAAGATGTTTAGCGTGTTTTTGTTTTCTTTTTTTTTCGTAGGTTTGTTCCTGTTCATTCACGGCCTGGCACGCTTGCTGACTCCCTGCTTCCAGCGCTGTCAGGAAGGTCTTCAAAACACGCTTCCTGAAGCGGGGCGGCCGCTGAACAGTCTTGTTTGTTTTTTTTTTGTATGTTTGTTTGTTTGTTTGTTTTTTGCCTAAAAAGATACAAAAATAAAAAGAAAATACAACAACAAAAAAAATAAACGGAAAGAGAGGAATTACAAGAACGACGACGACAACAGTGAACATGGCACCTCAACAAAAAAACGAAAACGGAAAGAAGATAAAGTAGTTTTTGGTTGCAAAGTTGTCATGTGTAGTGAGGGAGAGACAGAGAGATAGAGAGATAGATAGATACAGAGAGAGAGAGAGAGAGAGAGAAGCTGTTGAGATAGTGCTGTTTACAGTAGAACCCCGAACATTTTGCTGCTGGTTTTTGCTCTCTTTAGAATCACATCCCTGATAAAACAAAGAAAATGAGTCGACTGGATAAAAAAGCGACACAGGAAACGGCGTCTCCTGCTTTGATTGAGTGTGTGTGCGTGCGTGCTGAATCACTGGCATGGTCCATCTGCTTTCCCTGACTGTAAATTGTATCCGTTTTTTTTCTTTGTTGTCCGTTTCTTTTGTTTTTTTTTTGCATTGATCATTCATCTTGCGAGTCTCTCTCTTCCTGCCTTCCTTTCTACACGTCGACCCGCCGTACATTCCCTGGAGGCTGTCAGGACTGGAGAGAAGCTGAGAGAGGTTGTGGAGCCGGCGATGAAAGAGCGCCGCGGAAAAAGGTCCAGGAATAAAACGAGAGATGAGAAGCAGAACGATAACAACAACAACAACAACAACAGCAACAGAAGAAAAAAAGAGAAGTTGCCTCCGAGCCTTTTCACAATGTTTGTCAGCAAAGAGGTCCAACTCTACGTTCGGATAAAAAAATGTTTTTTTTCTTTTAACAAAACACACACAAAAGAGCTTTTGGCCTTCGTTGTGGACCCACTTTCTTCGACAAGACTTTCCGTTTAAAAACCAGAGCTTTACAAAACATAGAAAGATGCAACACTGAAACCCAACATAAAAACAGGAGAAATCTCGAGATCGGTTTCGTTTTCTTACACTTGTTTAGCTGCACTGGGGTTTCCCCAAACCTGGGAAGAGTGGGAATGATGAGGCAGTACTAGGAATCCCAGACGGCGATGTGGGAGGTGACTCCGCTGTCCTTTGGTTCCTTCCACAGCTGGAATGGTTCAGTGGAGCTGAGGGGGAGAGGGGGCGGAGCCAGAGCTGGAACCGGAGCTGGAGCTGGAGCTGGAACCGGAGCTGGAGCTGGAGCTGGAGCTGGAGCTGGAGCTGGAGCTGGAGCTGGAGCTGGGAGCTGGATGGATAGTTGCAACTTTGAGCTGAAGAAAAACCAAACGCATGCAAGATGGAGACCGCCCCCCCCCCTCCGCCTCGATCTCTGGCAAGAAGGCAGCGGAGCCTGTGGGCGTCCGAGGAAGGGCGACGCTCAGTCGGTGAATCTCTGGCAGGCCTTTTTCCAGCGGCAGGCGGTGCACCACATGTCCCGGTTCTCCATCCCGTACACCTTGCGGCACTTCTTCCCTTCGCCGCGCACCTTGCGACTGTGGAGGGGGAAACGTGCATAAGAACCGTGATGGAGACAAGGGGGAGTCGTTGCATCAGCTCCAGCAGATGTTTTAGAAACTGGGGGTCAGTGGAGCGCCGCACAAAGACCACGAATGGGAACCAGGAGGTGGCTAAACAGCTGCAGCATCTCAATGAGGAATTGAATCTAGGGAGATTTAATAAAGATTCCCAGTATTCGATTTCTGTATTTCTGATTTTTTGTAGAAAACTTCAAAGAATGATAATTGATTCTGTGGGCAGAAAATGAACCAACCAGAAATTCGAAGTGTAACAATTTAGCTAACATGAGAATTAGTTATTTTAAGCCTCTAATAATAAGTGAATTGAACCTTTTAGATTGATAGATGATAGATAGATAGATATCTCACACTCTTGCTTGCTAGCTAGCTAGATATAAAGGCAATCTATCTCTGTTTCTATGTAGCTAGATAAATAGAGATAGAGATTTCACAAGCTAGATATCTGTGTCTAGCTCGGCAGCTAGATAGATGCAAGATATCTAGCTAGCTAGTTATCTACCTGGCTAGCTACATAGATATCTTGCAAACTAGCTAGCTAGCTAGCTAGCTAGCTAGCTAGCTATCTCCCTAGCTAGCTAGATCAGTTTTAATTCAGGTCAAATAAATATTAAATTAATGAACAAACTACTACTTAAACTACTAAATTTAACTTATTTTAATCTTTATTTTGATGAACACGATGGAAGAGCATGCACGGCTGTCTTCAAAAAGGTTGTCAAAAAATGTGAGGTGAACAGAACTTGTTTCACTTCCTTTTTGCTGCTACATTTCATACTCAGAGATGGATTTTTGTCCAGTATTGGAAAAGATCTGAAAAGCTTTCTAGATTCATGATTACGAATGGAGCGATGTTACAACAACTGGTGGGAATAATTTTTAGAATCTAATGATGTACTCATTCATACTCTGCAGTAAAATATCTATTAGTATTCAGGCATTCACTCTGCTGTGTGACCGAGTTGAATCTCTTTCAATTCAGAGTCGTATTCAACATCCTGAGAGTCGGAGTCCATTCACTCTACGCCGGCCCCGCCGGCCAGGCGTAATAAACCAAACCTGCAGCAGAGAGCAGATCAGAGTACATTTGTTCCTCCTGGGTAGAGACATTTCAGACTACTCTTATAAATAGTTTAGAGGGAAATCAGGAATAAGGAAATGTGGGTTAGATGAGACAGCAGGGAGCCTTCAATACGCACTCACTCTCTGGAGCCCGGCTGTGATTATTTGTGTACCCATGTGGGAAATCTGAAGCCGTGGAAACATAAATCTTAGTCTGGGGCGGCCTGGTTCTGGGACCGGCCAGGACCGAGCCCACTCACCACAACATCTCTTTAATTAAGCATTATCGAGCTGATTTGCGAGGTTCAATATTTCATTTCTCACATTCACTCAGTGAAATTAATTAAAGTACAGAATCTCAGCGGGTGCGTTTCTTGATGAAATATGTGCTTTCGGTCTGATCAGCCTTTAATTAAAGCGCAGCAGCAAATGTCAGGTAGGGCCCGGAGGCGGGTACCTGAGGGCGGTGGTGGCCCTGGGAGGGGAGGACAGGACGGCGATGGTCTGGGAGCGCTGCTCTCCGAAGCTTTTACTGGGGGACACCTGAGGAGGAGGGGGGGGGGGGGGGGGGGGGGGGGGAGGGGGGCAGACAGATGTGTGAGTGTTAGGAGACAAAGAGAACAATGTCGGCTTTGTGCGCAAGGGTTCCCGCTCTGTTCTTGAAGTCATTTTCAAGGACGTTTATCATCATAAGAGAAGCTTTCACATCTTATTCCCAATCCCCAATATCCCAGTCTTCTATGGTCATAATGCACATTTACTACATTTACCCGGATTAAACCTACATTCACCTTGACCTCTGATCTAAAGACGTGCAGTCTATGGTTAAAAACTCTAAAAACTATTATCAATAACTTAATAATTCGCACAAATGTACAGTCTATACATGGACAGACCATCCAAACTGTCTGTGTTTAATGATTTCCGTCTCCTCACCGTGTTCCCGGTGAAAGTGACGGGCGGCGACTGCCAGGAGATGCTGAAGCTGGAGCTGTTGGTGGGGGTGAAGCTGGTGGAGGCCGAGCCGCTCGAGTTACTGTTGCTGGACGGGATGGACACCGGAGCCGTGGCCTGGGGACAGAGGACAGACCAGGACGGTCGGACACGACTTTAAACCCCAAACAAAGACTGCGACGCGTAAGTACTGCCTCTGCAAAACGCTGCTTGTTTTGAACGCAACTTTCCTCTACTTCTGCCTCGTTTTTTTTACATTGAGGAATCTGGATTTCCACTTGTGTATTTTCTGTTCCTAGTGAGCCTGAAAATAAGCCCCGGACCTGCGTAAAAATCTGGATCATTTCAAATAAATTAAACCAGATTCCTCAACAGACGAGCAGATCTGAGGAATGGGACTCCACTTCAGTTGTATTTGTACAGCGTAGCCAGGATTTTGCTTTACCGCCTATTGACTCGGGCCTGCTGCTGTGTGTGTTGTGACCCGAGATGAGTGTGTGTGTGTGCGTGTGTGTGTGTGTGTGTGTGTGTGTGTACCTGGTAGGCGTGGTCCGTGTGGATGAGGTAGAGAGCGCTGGGCGCCGAGCGGCTGAGCGGGGTGGTGCCGCCGGCTCGAGGCTCCTTGGCCTCGGAGAGGGAGGCCTGCGGAGGCCGGTGGCCGTCGGTCAGCTGGTTGAGGGGGGGCAGGGGGGAGGGCGGGGGAGGGGGCGGGGACAGGACGGAGGGGGACACCGGGGACAGGCTGCTCAGGCCCTCGGCCACCGAGTCCGTGTTGAGCTTGATCTCCGTGTAGTAGAAGTCCTCCTCGCCGTCGCTGCAGTCCGAGTCGCAGTTGCGCCTGACGACGAGGAGATAAGGAGGAGGAGTGAGGAGGAGTGAGGAGGAGTGAGGAGGAGTGAGGAGGAGTGATGAGGAGGGAGGAGGCATGAGGAGGAGGGAGGAGGAGTTCCCACTGTGAGGAGCCACGTAGGGCAGCGCTGCAGTCCCGTCAGCCCGCGCCACCTTAATTGAATGTCACTACACAGTAAAAAGGTGCGCTATCATTGTCCCCCCCCCCCCCTCCTCCTCCTCCTCCTCCTCACCTGTCACCTACCCGCCCGGGAAAATACCCGGCAAGTGCTGGCGAGGAGATAATCCATCAGCCCCGCTAATCTCCCCTTTCAGACAGCCCCGGGCCGGCCGCAGGGGTCAGAGAGGAGGAGACAAAGAGGCTCTGACGGGACAGAGCGCGGAGCCTTACCCCAGGTGGATGGTGCGGATGTGTCTCTGGATGCCGGCGGCCGTGCTCAGCACCTTCCCGCAGTTCTTCCACAGGCACTTGAACATCACCTTCATGGAGTTCTGTCACCAGAGAGAGACACACGCTTACAATCCACCGGCACCAAACGAGAAGCAAAACGAACGCGGGGGAAAGTGGGGAAAGTGAGAGGGTGGAATTCAGTGCTACCTGGCCTTTTTATTGCTATTATCAGGTATGTAGTGTGTGCGTGTGGTGCCGGGTTGCCTCTCCCGACACCTGGCAGACAGGAAACACCGCCGGCGACGCAGGTTTAAGGTAAACAGAGAGGAGCGTAGCGGGGGACTCACTCGGTACGCGCCCCGCTGCTGCCCGAAGCAGCAGCAGATGTGTCAGCGAGGCGTGGGGGGGGGGGGGGGGGGCTCCCGCCCCCCGGACCGAAACCCACGCAGGCGCACACCTTCCAGAGACTTGATACGACGCTCAACTGGAACCCAGGCTGCCATCAATCTCGAGCTCCAAGTTTCAAAGTTTCTCTCGGATTCGATTGGACGCTGATGTCTTCATTTTAAGACTGGGGAGTTCACCACAAAGGAACTTTCCCCGCATGGGCCGTAGCGCTGCAGCTCTCTGAGCACACGTCTGTCTGAGGCTGAGCGACGCTGAACCGTCCTGGGGTTGTGAACTGGCCTCGCCGTGAGACACTGCCTCGTTTCTCATGGAGAAAAAGAGCTGCTAGAGCTTCTTCCTCCTCCTCCTCCTCCTCCTCCTCCTCCTCCTCTTCCTCCTGCTCCGTGCCCTCCTGCTTCCACCGCTCACAGCCATTATAGACGCTCTGGCACGCCTGTCCGTCAAACTATTGTTGAATGGGCCGATTCAATTTTGTACACGCGTTGTTGTTTTTTTCTTCTTCTCCTTAATCTTCCCTCCTCCTTTCAGAGGCACATGCACACAAAACAACCACGTGTCCCGCTCGCATTGTCTCGTCTTTGGGGTAACAAAAGCCCGCTCTGTGCGTTAACTCCACACACCGTGTGTGTGTGTGTGTGTGTGTGCGTGTGTGTGTGTGTGTGTGTGTGTGTGCGTGCCTTTAAAAGGAGGCATTTCACAGTTAATTAAATGGTGAGCTCCGGATGGTATTGTCTTGCCAGCAGAGGAGCGAGTGCACGGGCAGAGGGTGGAGGATGATTTCATGTGAAACCTCGGCATGAAGCGTTTGGCACACGTGCGTGTATGTGTGTGTGTGTGTGTGTGTGTGTGTGTTAATCGCACTGTTGTCCAACTATTAAGAGGCTCTGGCTTTGTCTCGTCCTTTCCTGTGAGTCGACCTTTCTTCCTCACCTCTTGAGAGAGATGTGAGACGTGTCTCTCTCAGGTCTCTGTGACACATGATCTCGCAGGACTCGGTATCGATTCTCAGAGGCGATCTTTCAGAGGATCTTTGCGTCGGCAAAGATTTCGGTATCAGAATCGTTTCTGGAGTCTGGAGGCTCGTGAAGTAATTATGAAATGAAAGCGAGAGAGGAAGCTGGGGAGAAAAGGAGGACGGGGGGAAGGCTGAAAGGAGGGACGATAGCGAGAGGAGAAGTGATAAAGAGAGAGAGAGAGCGAGGAGACACACGTCTGAAGAAATAATGAGAGTGACACCGAGCCGGGGATGTGACGAGCTGTCAGGGCGGGCGTAGGGATGAGGACCATGAGCTCTGCGTGTGTGTGTGTGCGTGTGCATGTGTGTGTAACATCTGGGCAGCAGAGGAAAAGCCGGCATGTGAGCCTGAGCTCCGTCCTCCACCTCGGCGTGTGAATGTGGACGCCCCGGTCTGACAGCGCGTCACAGCGCGACCCTTGACCTCTCCTCTCCTGGAGATATCAGCCCGCTGTCTGAGAGCGCTGCTCCGGGGCCGACGGCGGGGGGGGGGGGCGCAGGATCACACAGCCGCCGTCGCCTCCTTAGGTAGTGAGGCTAATTGAAGCGGAAGACGCAGGGTGAAAATGGCTCTCGGCGAAAGGATTAAGTCTCTCAGAGCAACGTGAAGCACATTAAAGAAAGCATCTTTGCGGGAGGAGACGAGTGCGTCCAGGAGATAGACTGGAAAATGTCAGCCTTGTGTTTCATTGGGAAAAAAAATAACACCGACGCAGATTATGAACTCTGGTCACTTGTACGTGTCAATAATTTGACTTTTTTTTCCTTTAAGACGTGTTTTGGGATGGAGATGGTGCATCGTGCAGTTTGTTTCTCTTGCTCGGCTTCGAGGCGGAGGGGAGCAGGCGGTCAACCGCGGGGGCGTTTGAGAACGCTGCGAGCGGAGGAGATGCGGAGCTGGTGGACAGACGCGCCGGCAGCATCGCATGGGAAGTGAGTGACTGACGTGACGGATCACGTCAGATCACGGAGAGAGAGAACGCGCATGTGTGTGTGTGTGTGTGTGTGAGAGAGAGAGTGGAGGAGAGGAGGCTCCTGATGGGCTCAGCAGACCAATCATGTTCTGTTGTGATAACTTTGCCAGCGCTAGGAGAAGACAATGAAACGTTTGGAAGTGATGGAAATCTTGAACTCCTACTTCAGAGAACTTTGCTCTTAATAGTTGTTTCACAGTTTTTCACAATATGGATGCAGTATTTATACTGCAGTTGTAGTACAAGTACTTGTAAGTACTTACAAGTGGTTTTATAGAAGGGTGTTTTGCGTGAGCTGTAACTCTGGAGTCTAGTAAGGTCTAGTCTTGCCAGGCTCCACATTGAGGTCAATATGTAGGTTTTGTGCATCTCTAGTAGTACTGGAAACGTATCTAGAGGGCAGAGACAGGGCCGACCTCCTGACAGAGTGTGTGAGTGTGCTCACCTTGCGCTTGCGAGGGATGGGCTCGTCGAAGAGCAGGCTGCTGCCGTCCTGCTCGTCCAGGCTGGGGTCCTCGGGCCCGGCGGGCCCCGGGCCCACGCCGCCCAGGCTGGGCACCCGGAAGGGCTTGAAGCTGTCGGCCGACAGGGGAGGGGAGGGCGTGGAGGGGTTGGACTGGTCGCTGGGGGCGGACCAGCTCCAGTAGCCGCCGGAGGAGCTGTTGCTGGAGGGAGTGAAGGGGCCGGCCGAGCCGTTCTCCTTCCACGAGCCGCTCAGGCCTTCTGTGAGGACGCAGGCCGTCAGGGGGGGGGGGGGGGGGGACAGACCACAGCGAAGTTGAGAATGAATTTAAGATCTGTTTGTAGGCGACACGAGCACGACAAAACGCGCGGGCGTTCCTGCGACACCTCTGGGGGGGGGATCAAGACATTCGATCAGGTTGAGACGGCTTCATTTGCACATCACAAAAGGCGCCTCGGAGCACCACTTTTGACTGTGACACAAAGCAGGAAAGGTTACTTTCTTGTTACGCGCTTCCACCGAGACACTTCCAAGGCCTTGTTTTCCCTCTTCACATCAAAGAGGCCGTTCTTTGTAATGACTACAAAGGGCGTTCCACTTGGTGAGGGCCGCGGCTGGGGAGCACTTTGGAGCGTGTAGGAGAAAGCTCGTGCAAACACAGGCTGTCGGGTTCAGTGAGGCTGCTTCATGGTGGCAGCGTCTATGCCCTCCAGAAGAACCGATGAAGACAAAAAACCTCCGATCTGGGAGAAGTGTGAGCGGGCTCCACACTGTGAGGAATACACGGCGTGTGCGTGGAGCTCGGCTTGAATGGAAATGACACTGACGTCAAAAGCATCAGTGGTGAATGGCAAAACTCTTCTCATACAACACTTTCCATGACCACCTAAAGCAGTCTCAGTCACGGTCATTCATTCACTCCCATTCATACACGCTCACATAGCGGCTTCAACCATTCACACACACACCCACCCACACACACACACATCAGCTCTCAGCGTCTTCCCCAAGGATCCCTGGATGTGTCGGCGACAGGAAGCCGCTGACCTTCTGATCCGCGGGCGACCTCGCGTGCATGGCATCTGTGTGATTTCATTACAACTGCTCGGCTGACATTTCCACCCCCCCTGCCTGCGCGTGTGTGCGTGCATATGCGTGATGCATGTGATGCTTGTGTGACGTGTGCGTGGCAAGCCGAACTCAGCCTGTGTGTGTGTGTGTGTGTGTGTGTGTGTGTGTGTGTGTGTGTGTGAGAGAGAGAGCGCTCCTTTTAAGCCGTGGAGTTTTCCAGACTATCAGATGCGGGCTAGTGTGTTGGGCCGAGGACCTGGGAAACATATCGCGAGAGGCCTTGTTAACTATTCCTTCCCCTTTCCCCTCCCTCCGTATCATGCCCAGAGCCAGAGACACTCACCGTTGACTTTGACGGGCGGGCTCCGGACCAGCGGGCTGGTGGAGAGACTTGTCAGCACCATGGCGGCCGTCACCTTGTCCATGTCCACTTCCTCCTCCGAGCGCCTGCGGGGGAAGACGAGGAGGAGGAGGGGAGAGTTAGACGAGACGATCACACACACACACACACACACACACACACACACACAAC
This sequence comes from Karalla daura, assembly GCA_029224185.1. Lineage (NCBI taxonomy): Eukaryota > Metazoa > Chordata > Actinopteri > Chaetodontiformes > Leiognathidae > Karalla > Karalla daura. The sequence goes on along the minus strand of CM055205.1, from coordinate 8,871,460 downwards.
GAGAGCGGGAAAACGCAAACCCGAGCCTTAAAGCGGCGGAGCGCGCGGCCCGAGCCGCTCATTAGGCCCCGGCTTCCACAGTAACGGGCCGGGCGGGGTCTGGACGCGAGGCTGGACGAGGCTCAACCCTCCGCAGCCTGCATCACCCTCATAAGAGCCGCGCGGGGCGAGCCTCTTCTACTTGTTGCAGCGGAGGCAGGTGCTTCTCCTCGGAGAGGGCCAGAGATGAAAGAGACGCCAGTGGCTCCATTACCGACAGCGGACCTGGGCTTCACGCTCGCCGCTGCGACTGGTGCGCGCCGTACGCATTCTGTGTTTTGTTCCCGGGACTTTGAAGTGTGCGTGGAAAAAACCCAGCGATCAAAGTCAATTTCACAAAGTGATGAAGTCTCCTGTTGCCCCGGGAAAAGAAACAAAACACGACACGGGCGATCATCGAGATCTCACAGCCGCTGAGGCCGAACGGGAGGTGAGGCAGCTTTTACGTCAGTGTCGGAACAAACATCTTTTATTTCCCTCTCGTCTGTCAGAGAACAAAGCCGGACGTGAGCGGGCGCAAAGAGGCTTCGACGAGCTTGGAGATTTCCTTCACCTCTCCTCTCCAGCCTCCACTCGGAAACTCACGTTTCGATCGGATACTTAAGAAAGAAATGAGGATTCGCTCAGAGGAAATGTCGTGGTGCCGGCTCTTGCCAAGCGTGACTGACGTGATTAAAAAACAACAACATTCAGCGAGAAGATGTTTCGACAGATGTGGCTCTGCTCTGCTCAGCCGGTGGTGAACATCTATACCGTGCTTATGATGAACAGCAGAGGGAAAAAAAACACGATCATCATCTGTGCTTTACAAATTCTGACTGCCATCACGGATCTGCCACCTGCGTCTGAACGCGCCGACGACAGATTCACTTGATTGAGAGCCACCAATGAAAAAACGTCAGGAAACTGAACACAATGCTGTCGAAAATACGGGACTTTCCCGGGACGTTTTCAGCTGCCACGGGAACACATCCCCCGAGCCATTAGAGTAACCTTCTACACTTGTACCTTGCTTTTTACACGGGAACTCAGATTTCTTTAATGTTTTTCTCTTGCCCCCAGAAGTCCGTATTAATAGATGAGCCATGCATGGTTGAAACCTATCCTCTGGGTCCATGGGAAAACCTTCTAAAACAACTGGAACGGAGAGGAGAGATTTTCTTCCGAGAAGTTTGACTTTTTCTCCCGTTTTCCATGAGTTTTTCACACTGATTCTCGAGGATGTGAGGGACCCCTGATACACACACAAACATGACACCAGTGCTGAGCTGCTCACCATAAGGCGTGACGGGAGAGAGAGAGAGAGAGAGAGAGAGAGAGAGAGAGAGAGAGAGAGAGAGAGAGAGAGAGAGAGAGAGAGAGAGAGAGAGAGAGAGAGAGAGAGAGGGCAGGCACGTACAGTGTCTCAGGCTGCCTCCATTAACCGGGGCTACAGAACTAAACCAACAGTGGGGAAGTTGGAGAAAAACAGTGTTTAACTTGTTGAGTGGCCCCGGCGCGGCCAAGACGTGACTCCCCATGTTTTATTTTTAGCCTGGCTCGAGGCCACAGATGCTCCTCGTCTAAGTTCACCAAGCTTAAGCAAATCTAGAGGGAGAGAGAGAGAGACAGAGAGAGAGAAAAAAAAGACGGTTCCAAAATCCAGATGTGCAAAACCAACACAGATGTGTTTGAGATGACTCCAAGTCCTGGAAAGGGCCAAAAACCTCCACCACAAAGCGCCGAGTGAATCTAGCTTAAATGAGACGTTGTGTGACTAACACGAGAACTCCGAAGACTCATTTTCACATTATACTTCCAAAAAACTTGAGGAACCATTCATTATCTGCATTACGCTCAGTCCAACGCAGTTTGTATCGGGCCAGCCGTACGTCCGCCCCCAGGGGGAAACCTCTCCATCCTGGATTACAGAAGCTGGGCAGAGAGCCGCGTCTTAAGGCCTTTCAACGTTTCGGTAGTAACTCGAGGTTCAAGTTCGTAACGGGAAGGTCCCTTTGCATCCTCTCCCCATGCGTGCGTGGGTTTGCTGCAGGTCTCAGATTTCCTCCCACAGTCCAAAAAGCATGCCTGCTTAGCTCCACTGGAGACTCTACACTGCCCCCAGGTATGTGTGAGAGAGTGTGTGTGTGTGTGTGTGTGTCTTGTGATGGGCCGGTGACCTCTGTCTCTTTTGTCTGTGAAACTACACATTTTAGGGAGCTGAGAGATTCAGCGATGAATGATGTGCCAGGGAGCAGTCACCCCATACACGCTGGACGATGTTCGCCCGCCACATGACAATGACAGCGACGTTTCCGTTTCCATCAAGCCAATTAACGCACGCTTTTATCCCCTTGCAGGGCTGGAGGCGCCCATTCTCAGAGTCCTCGAAAGGAGCTCCGGCTGGAGAGCGATGAAATCCACGACAGCCTCGTGGAACAAAGCCGACCCTTCGGACGCGATTAAGTTTATTGTGTGTGAACTAAAACAGAGACGAGTCGAGAGGGGAGGCGATATCATTGGCCAACAAAGAGCCTCATCCCCCATTAGCTGATGTCTAATTTATGACCCTTCCCACAGTTGAATATGATGTCATTACGGCCTCCACATAAATCAAGAAATGAAGCCGCGCACACAGCTGACACTTTTAGCCGTAACCCCCCCCCACCCCGTGTCGCCATAAAACCACTTCCTGGTCACCTTGGGAGGGCCATGGTGCGGCTGTAGATATTATTTCCATGGCAACAGTGACAGACAATAATTACCGGGCGCTTTTGTCTCTCTCCCTTGAAATATGAATGAGTAAATCTGGGGGAAAACACATTAGGAAGACTAACAATTACAACGTGATGTATGAGTGGGAGAGCTGGCGGAATTTCCCCCCAAATCACGTTTGCCATTAGACGTCTTATCAAACTTCTGGTCCAAGTGCTTATTAAGGCGATAATTATCACACGCACAAGTGTGTGTGTGTGCGTGTGTGTGTGTGGAACAAGAACATGCTTAAACTTATGATACACGAGACGCCGGGGACGTGCTGCGGTGGGTAATGAATTGAAAAGTGAATTTTGATAAATGAATTTCATATGCCGGCGTGTTTGCGCTTCGACATCCACAGCGCGCTAAGTCGCAATAAAAGGCGCCGTCCCCGGGGCTCCCGAACAACCAGCAATATCACGGGACTGGTGGCGGGAGAGTCGAGAGCTTATTTACTAATGCAGATTAGGCGGAGCGGGTTCGGCTGCTCCGGCGTAAACGGGAAATGAGTTTATCTTCAGGCCGCAAACATATTACTCCATACGCCCTTAATGATGTTAGTGCCTGTAAAGACTGCCAAGGTGTTTAAACACCTGGAATAAGGCTGCAGAACCTTTGACTAGTGATAAATATATGTATATACATGTGTGCTGTTGCGTTAGCGTCGCCCACAGCAGGAACTGTTCCTTTTCCAATTTACACAGGATATTAAGAGGAGTTTTCCCCGTGACTCTCCACTCCCGTTTCACACATTTATACGCTGTATTTGGAACGGTTTCGCGTGGGGTTTTTCTTCATTAATTACTAAAATGAGTTTCCAAACTGCATCACCAGAAGAGAACAAGTAATCATCATTCTCATTGTTGATTAATCTTTCTTTTTTTTCCCGTCCTTCAAATTAACGGACTTGTTTTTGTTCCGTCTGCTCTGGATGAGCAGACCGCAGCTGTTCACGTCTTGAATGTTAATGCATGGAAGTCCACCAGGCCGAGGAGGACTTCTGCGTGTAGAGATTAAACTTCACAGGCAGCGGCCTGAACCGTGTTTGGAAGTCGATTGGAAATGAGGTCGGATCGCCTCACGGCCAGAGCGTCCCCGCTTCCAGTCCCAGTAGGACCAGGGACCTTCCTGTATGGAAAGCTGGTCCTCCCCTGGACTCCCATGGTCCTGAAACATCCACATCTGGGCTGGTTGGAGACTCTTAATTACTGCTAGGTGCTAGGTGAGTGTGCCCAGCCTAGGTGTCTTTGCTGAGTGCTATAAGCCTAACCCTAGCCCCTCCCTAACTCTAACCCTGTCCTAAACGAGATAAAGGCCAGAACAAACTATTGACTTAAAAATATTGACTTTCAAAAAATGGAAACAAATACAAACCGAGGTGGTGAATTTAGCAACATAGGTGTGAGCTGGAATTCCTTTCTGTGAGAGTTGGGATAAGCAAGTAAAACAACAGCTCCCTCTTCAGGGGTGCTGTTTACTTTAGTGACTTTAGTGGTCGATGGCACTCTGCCTATCTGTGTGTGTGTGTGTGTGTGTGTGTGTGTGTGTGTGTGTGTGTGTGTGTGTGTGTGTGTGTGTGTGTGTGCCAAAACTCCCCTAGACACATGTGCCAACTTCTTCTACTTTTTTTTGGTACGCTGAGTGAATCAACAAAACAAAAGGCTGGCCTGGGAACGGGAAGGGAGTGAGGCTGAGGCTGAGGCTGAGGCTGAGGGTGAGGCTGAGGGTGAGGGTGAGGGTGAGGCTGAAGGTGAGGGTGAAGCTGAGGCTGAGGGTGGCTGAGGGTGGCTGAGGGTGAGGGTGAGGGTGAGGGTGAAGCTGAGGCTGAAGGTGAGGGTGAGGCTGAGGCTGAGGCTGAGGCTGAGGCTGAGGGTGAGGGTGAGAGTGGAGGTGTGTGAGGCCCAGTCTCTGTAAGGTTACGGGACAGTGTCCAGTTTCAAGCAAAACACGAGGTCGGCAGAGAGACAATAACAGCAGCTCGGGTTACCGAGGCCCACCTCAGTTCAATCGTCGTGGACCAATTAAACAGGGGCGGGCTCTGTTCTTGTTGGACCTATGCTGATTTGTGTATTGATGCTTACTGCCTTCAGCCTGCTCTGCAGAGTAGCTGCAGGGAGTCGAGCAGCCAGGAGGCGAATTAGCACGCCGGGAAATTGGACAATTTCAGCCACGCTACAACTCCTACCTTAACGCTTAAAAACAGAGTGTGCTGGATTATTTACTTATTTATTATTTTTGGGTGAAAATAATGTTTCCGTGGAGCTGCAAACACAACCAAACATCCCTCCACTTTCTGCTAATGAAGGCAAACATCTGTCCAGAGTCAACACGCTTCAAATTCTTGACAAGGGCGGAAACAAAGTGCAACACAGACACACACACACACACACACACACACACGCACACAAACGCACACACACACACACACACACACACACACACACATGCAGCGATTTGAATTTGTAATCTGTTTTTTCCCTCCGCTCGGCAAAAACTAATTCAAACTAAATGGGCCAAGGTCAGTCTCTCTCCGCACTCACAAACACAGACAAACACACACTCCACATGAATGCCTCGTGTGTGAATATGTGTTTGTGCGCTACCCAAAAACTATCAATCAGTCCTAATGAAGACATTTGAAAGGTGTGGCGGTGGTTTACAGGAATTCCCCTGAAAGAAAGGCCAGCGCTGCCAGGCGCACCCCTCTCACGTCTCACTCCTACACTCCTCCGTCTCCTCTCCCCTCCGACTCCCTTCACCCCTGCCGGACCCAAATCTGCCAGAGCTGCTCGCTCGCTCGCTCGCATCTGCCTCCCACACTTCCAGCCCCCTTTTGTCGACTTTTGTTGCGCTTGGAGCAAAGTGAGCGAGACAAAAAGACGGCGACAAGCGCTCTGTGTGTGTGTGTGCGTGTGTGTGTGTTTGTGTTGGGGTAGACCTCTCTCTTTGATGCCGAGCAGTGCAGGGAGGTCCCCTCGTTTATTACAGCCGCTGGACTATGACGCCCATTTCCTCCCCAATAAGCTCATATAAATCAGGAAGCTCCTCCTCTTCTGTGTGCTTATCTGATCCCTACGCACACGCACACACGCACACGTCCGCGCGACGTGAAACCCCGAAGAAGGAATCTGCATACGACGCGGGGCTAACATGCATGAAGGGCACAGCTCTTTGATTGGCAGGTGTGTGCGAAGGGGACGCACACACACACACACACACACACACACACACACACACACACACACACACACACACACACACACACAACACACGCGCATGCAGGAATTTCTCGGACAAGCTTGTGTGCATCACTCGGGCTCTGGAGATGTCACAGATAACAGTCCTTTGTCGGGAAACACATTCTACAAGGAAAGAAAAGAAAAACCCTTCCCAATAAATACAGAGATATATACAAAGCGGCTTTAGTTTGGCATTGTGTTGCTTATTCAATTTCCTGTGCGGGGCTGTGTCGGTGTGACACCTAAACACACGTGAGGGTGTGTGTGAGGCCCGGACAGGTGCTGGCGACAGCTGCGGGTTGCCTCAGCATGGAGCCGAGCTCGGGCCGTACAAGACGACTGCGTTTTTATAGACACACGGAGGGCTTTACAAGGCTGAGGTGATGTTCTCAATGAATCGTGGCTGTTTTGGTGTCATCCCGGCCTTAAAGCAAGAAGGCAGCGGGATGGGGTGAGTGAAGTTTGAACGTTCCTCCCAAAGTCTAAACTGCCCCTAAACTGCCTCTATTGCCCTATGAGCACTGGACATATGCACTAGAGAGCACTGTGACACTGTTGGGGGCAAAGTGGTTGAAGGGGTACTGGGAATGAAAAGGGTAATGGTGTTGTGTATCGGTTTTAACTCCTTTATTATACAGTAATTGGTGTTCATGCTGGTAGCAGATGGCGAACATGTCCTATATCGTTGATCCTAGTTATCGACATGATGTTTAGAGGTGTGTTCGCTGCCTTCATCCCTCAGGTGTCTGTGAACCCGGTTGGGTGAATGGCAGCTTAAAGAGCTGTACGCGGCTGTCCCGTAACTTTTGTCACGCGCGTCTCCCCCGGGGTGATGTAACTACCCGCAGCTATTCAATCTCGGCCTCAGATCCGCGCCGTGTTCACCGCTGATAGACAGATGTCGGCGTGCTCACCTGATAAACGGGGCAAGAGCACCTGCTAAACACGAGCACAGTGAAAATGTCACTGCCAGCACGTTCACAGCGCTGATGGTAGCAATTACATCAAACGTGCCTGACTACGTCCTCACCGGCTGGAAAGGAACCACATGCATTTTTTTTAACGAGGTCACTTTTTTTTGGAACTAAATAAGGGAAAATAATCTAATCAACATTTTGTTTGTTTATTTGTGTATGTTTAGTGTAATTAGTCTGAATCATGTACTGAAATTGGCCTTCATTTCATTTCACTGGAGGCTTGATTGGTCATCACTCTCGTACTCTTCTCCTGCAGCAATTACTATCTAAATCTGTTACTCTCTCATCCATATGTGCACACACACACACACACACACACACACACACACATGCACATATACAATCAAGGAGCTGCGTGGTCTTCCTTGCCATAACAACATATGCACTGGTCTGTCAGCCAGCTCCTAGAAATGGGAGCCACGGACATCTTTGCCTTGATGCAGCCCCTGCTCCAGCTCGGGGTGGAGGTGCCAGACCTCCATCTGATTCACTGTAACACGAGCTCCACCGCGAACTGTGGCCTGGATCCGAGCGGATCGAGCCGCCACCCCTGCCTCTCCTCAAAGCGTCAGGATACCCTCATTCGTGGCCAATAGATCGCATTAGGGAAAAACGTGCACCGAAAAAAAAGGAGACGGGTTTGAGTTATCGCATCCTGGAGGGACCCTCGGCTGGAACAGAGCTGCAAAGTCACACTGCGCTAGGTTCCTGCTCCGCTCTCGGGTGAGCCGGGTTGCTGGTGCCCTGGCCTGTGCTGCTTGTGCCGCGTTGGGCGTCAAGGCTTTCATGATCAAAGGCGGCTGCAGGACTGCGTTGCAGAGTTTGCTTGGTACCGTTTATATCAATCAAACCCAAAGAACACAGACGACTATGGGAACACAAACAAGGCACTGGCTTTACACTGTCTGACGAGTAATAGGTCCACAACGTATTCCTCTCACACATTTCTCTGTGATGAATCTCGGGCACATATTGTTTTAATCAATTAATCTCTTGATTATTCGTCTGAGTAATTAAGTCGTCTAGCAATTATCTTTCACTTAAGACGCTTATTTCTCAATCGCTGCATTAATATGGCAAATGCATTCAGATTTATCATGGAGATTTTCAGTATTTTACTCAGTGATTTCTTATAAATTTTTCTTCAAAAAGTGACAGACATTACTCCCCGACACAGCCCAGTCCATTCTTAATTGGTAATCGGGTTTTACAGCTGCATATAATACTCTTGAATGCAAGAGCTTGATCCATCCTCATTAATTCAATGTGGTGCAATTTACATTTGTCAATCCCTGTCTTAATAGTCATTTGAAAGATGCTGTTTGGGGCAGATTTGCATCCATTTAGGCTCCTTTAATGGAAAAAGCAATCCAAAGGGCTTTGTCTGGTCTTGGAAAAATGACAAAGCTTCTGGGATGCACATCTTCAAAATTGGCTTCATTTTTTAAACTAAATTATGAAAAAAAAAGGATAAAATACTCATTTGTAAGCCACAGCCACACATCCTGAGCAGAAAAACTCTACAGCTCTACTGTCAGTGTACAAGAACGTACAATGAAATAAGGTGAGATTAAGACCAGGTGCAGAATGTCATAGAAATACATTCACAGTACACATCTGGACAACACTTTTGGACATATAGTCATGCCAATGTGTGCTTAGAATAATGCCCACAGTGTTACTGCAGTGTATTGGGGCGATGTGCTTTCAGGTCACAGTTCTGCACAGTTCTGGCTTCAGGACAGAGAGAGAGTGTTCATGAACCTTGTGCTGCGTGGTGTGATGGGCCTGTAGCATGTCCTGGAGGCTAAGAGATGAAGGGGTGATGGAGGAGTCTTTGAGGATGGTCTGGAGGTAAGGAACGCTGGCAGAGCAGGTAGCTGCTGCTTTGGGTGTCCTATGCCCATGTCCTCTCTGCAGGGACGTTGTACCTGCCGCGGAGCTGCTACTACACCGCGCGAGGACTCTCAAAGGAGCGGTAAGGGAAGGCACCAGAAGCAGCCGTGACAGCCTCACTTCCCCCGGCGTCCTCGGCAAGCACAGCAGCCGCTGCGTCTTCTCAGCTGGTGCCAAATGTAAGGCCCTCTCCCCCCTCCCAGAACCGGAGCCGGACGCCCCTGCAGCGCTGCGCTGCCCGTGCTAGCTCGAGCTAACCGCTCCCCTCCGCGGCCTCCACACGCAGCGTGGAGCACTGTACACACACGGAGCGTCTGACTGAACAAACGAGGCACGTGTGGAAGCGAGCGGATGATGAAGCCATTAAAACTCAACAATGTTTTCGCTGAGAGCCACACTGCGTCTAATCATCGCCGTTTGCTCTTGGCTAATTAGTTGATTGCGAATTTGCATGTTTTAGTTGTCTGCCTCGCTTCTCATCCCTCCTCCTCCGAGCGCGCACACACACACACACACACACACACACGCACACACACACACACACACACACACACACTCGGGTAAAGGCCACTAAAGCTATATGCGGACCAGTTTTTTTACACAGTAAGCAACAGTGTGTACAGATGGAAACAGTGCTTCGCTAGTTCCCTTTTTTTTTGTGATTTCCCCCAAAGCAACACACAGACAGACACACATTTTGTAGTCGACGCCCTCTGGTTAAAAGCAAAACAGGGCGTGGCATACATTATCCGGGCATGGAGCCAAAGACCCTCTGAGTGTGTGTGAGTGTGTGTGTGTGTGTGTGTGTGTGTGTGTGTGCCGCCTCTTCATGTCCGCGGACAGACAGTTAGCGCTGCACGGTAGCGACGGCGAGCTGTTTGCGGATCGAGGGAGCACAGCTGCACACCTCTCCACGCTTTGCTCTGCCTTTGTTGTCTTTCTCAGCCTCGACGAGTTGCAGCGTATATGGATAAGATGGGTCGACGGTGACCTTCTGACACACATATATTCCATCATATATGTCTACGAGTGTTGTTCGGGCTGCTTTCGTCGCTGCGCTTTGGAGTGAAACGCGTCTCCAGTCTCTGGAGCAGACTGGGGAAAAACAACAGTCTCCTTCCTCTGTGTTGCTCTTTAGCCTAGTTATCCATCTACACACTCCTCCACTGGCAGACAGAGAGCGTATGCATGCGCGCACACACACGCACGCACACACACACACACACACACACACACACACACACACACACACACAGGGGGATAAGACTTACTCTACAACCAGACACAAAATTGGAAATTAGATCATACATGTTAATAGAGGCACACACGGGGGACGATTTCCACTAAGGTCTAAGTTAGGTAAACAAACAGAGTAAAAAAAAAAAAAAAGACAAAACGCGGCCCCCAGGCTTGTCTCTCTCCATTTTGGAAAGCTTGAAAACATAATGTTTTTATTATCGTCTGAGACACGCAGTCATCCAGTTGCAGTGAAACACTCAAAGGCACGTGTCAACAAGTCCTTCAGGGCAGAAAAGGCATTTATTAGATGGTGAATTCATGTATACCGTGCACCTCCACAGCTATTGAAGAGTGCTACGGATTGCTGTATAGGCTACACAACAAGGCTGTCTTTCTTTCCTAGCGTCGTGCCATACATTTTTTACCCTTGCCCAGGCAGCATGCATGTTCCCTGAGTCTCCAGTCTTAAAAGTGGTGCGATCTATTGCGGGAGCCTATGAAACGGCGAAGCCTCGCTTTATACTCTCCTGTAAACAACGGTGCAGGTGTGGTGGGGGAACACCCGGGTTGCTCATCTCCATAAAAATGATTTCTTATCAGCCTTTTCTAATAAAGTGTAGGAGATACAAAAGAGGCGCGCGGCGCTGCTTTGTCTATGACCCATTATGCATGACTGGATAACCTTTGAACCTGCAGGTGAATCTGTCATAACAAAAGCCTGTCCGGGGCGATACTTTAATGGCCGAGATGCAGCGACGGGCTGGTATATGAGGCACTTCATGCGTGCGCATATACGTGTTTATATAGGAAAACAGCCTGGGGCTGCGGCGCACAGCCAGGGCTTCAGTGCGTGTGTGTCAGGTTGATGTATATAAGTCCTGATTTCATCCCATTTAACAGCCATAAAGACAGAGTCGAGCCCTTGAGCAAAGAGGAACGAGCGAAACTGATCATCTACGCTGTCTGCTGCGCTGCGCTTTACCTTGTGATGCGCTTTTCTTCTCTTTTTTTTTGATTGGCACATGTGTGCTTCAGAAGTGTGCCCTAGATTTGCTCTATAGGTTGAGGAATCCTGCATACAGCCTACCCTTTGGGCCCGGGCTGCACACACTCACACACACACATAGTGGTGATGACTTGGATCGGTGTTGCAGGTTAAAAGAGGGAAAGGTTGCACTCGGTGCATGTGAAACCCTCCGGGCCACAATCTCATAGACACAACTAAGAGGGTTCCCCTTAAAGCCGAGGCTGTTACGGTCGAAGGTGAGGGAAACGGCAGGCGGAGACGCACGCTCAGGTGCAGGGGCTGGGGAGGCAGCGGGATGACAAAGAGCGAAGCAGATGAGGAAGACAGGAGGCTTCGCCACACGTCACTATGCTTGTCAGTGCACATCGAGTCCAGTCCGGGCTGCACACCTGTCTCACATCTGTCTTACAAATGCAAAATGTCACATAAGAGGGCATTTGTATAATTCATAAAACCTATATATAGTGCATGCACCGGTATGTCTTGTGCACTGGCCTTCTTTGTACTATTGTTCTGTGCGGCTCATTTATTTCCTCCACCTTAGCCATAGATGTTTAAAACAAAGTCGTTTAAGGAGCTGGCAAAAGATGATTTTATGGCCGAAATGTTTCTTTTTGTTTCGTTTGCCTCGGTGCGCTGGAGGAAGCCCCTGTGACAGCTCGACTGTTGCATTTCTTTGTGCCTTTCTCAATTTCCCCTCGAATCAAATTGAGGAAGAAACTACAGGTTGGAAGTTAAAAAAAAACAACCAAAAAACACAAAACAAAAAAGTACCAACTGATGCGCGGAAAAACACGGAGGTAGTTCCCCAAAATTAAGAAGTCGACCGTACCTATAAGACACAAAGACAACAATGGGCGTAGAGGATGTAATGACAAAGACGCATTTAAAATGCAAAGCGTGACGATGAGGGAGATGGAGGAGCAAAGAGGGTTGGGAGCCAGGAGCAGGGATAAGCCATCTTCACACACACACACACACACACACACACACACACACACACACACACACACACACACACACACACACACACACACACACACACACACACACACACACACACACACACACACACACACACACACACACACACACACACGGTGATGGGCTTTCTGTGAATTGATGTTGCTGTATGCCCTAATGAGCAGAGGGAATACATACGATCTCACGGCTCCGAGCTACTCATTTGGCCTCATGTCTACGTCTACGTGGACGTGTGTGTGTGTGTGTGTGTGTGTGTGTGTGAGTCACTTCCATGGCCATGTTTTTATTCCTGCTGGCAGGTATGGGCGTGCACCGCTGTCTGAATGCATACCGGCACATAGGAGCGCTCCATATGTGAGGGAGTGAGAGCCGGCGTGAGCAGTGTGAGGGGGTTGCCCGGTGATGTGAACAAAGGGAAACCCCCCCCACCCCCCTCCCTCCCTCCCTCCGTCCTCCCACTCCCCACATCCTTCTACCCCCTCCACTTTATTCACCTGTCTCTTTTTTCACTCCATACCTTCATTTCTCTCTCCTGTTCCACCACCACCACCACCACCACCACCACCCTTCATCCACATGATGAGGCACGGGAGCAAACAAAGAGGAGAGACTGGAGAAATTAAGGATCTGAGCTCCGGGTCAGGAGTGGAGTCAAGGAAGATGCTTGACAGTGTGTGTCTGACATGAGAGGACGCCTCTCTCTCTCTCTCTCTCTCTCTCTCTCTCTTCTCTGTCCTCATTCCTGGTGAGGTATAGCATGATGTATTTGATGTTCTCGCAGACCGCTCGCCGTCTGGCTCGGAGAACAAGGTATTGTTCAGGAGGAGCTCTGCAGCAAACCTATAAGCGCGCCGTATGTCCTGTATTGAAGATGCTATGTGACATGCTTGTTGGGTAAAAACATCAATACAAGTTCAAATATCCATCTGAGTATTTTTTTTTTCCTGTGTAACATTTGCACTAAAATCATGGCTCGAGTTGCAATATCTTGAAAGCACACCCCCCCACATTAATGTGCAATAATGTATTAATATGTGCAATAACAGCGTGAGCCCTTCATGGTTTTATATCCATGGACAGTCTCTTTATGCATACGTTGGCAGTGTTATGTACAGCTAAATGTCAATACATCCTGTACAATGACAACAAAGAATCCTGGGACTTGAACAAGCTAAAGGATCAATTTCATACTCCAATTACTAAGGTTACTGACAACAGTGGACTGAAGGCATCAATTTGTAATACAGCGGTCATAAAGTAACTTCAGAGCATTGTTTCTAAGCACATCACACTATTGTTCTTGTCTGGCTGACAAGTCATCGCTTTTAAGCCGTTGTGTCTTCCAGTGTCTTCCATTTGTCTTGATCAAATATTTTTATCTCTGAGGTTCGTGAACTTGTCTCGGAGCGATGGACTCCGCTGTCCATCACTCCTTTTACCTCTTGGCCCCATCCTTCCTCAGTGACTGGAGAAATGCGCTTTTCCAGATTATTTCCACCTCATCACTGTGTGTGTGTGTGTGTGTGTGTGTTTGTGTCTTCATTAGTGTTTAGTGGCAAGTGCAGTGGTGATAATGGGGGTCGTAAGAGCAACACCGGCTCCTTTCTCTCCTCCCACCCTGTGGACGCGCGCACACACACGCACGCACACGTGTGCACACACGCACACACACACACAGACACACACAAACTGCCAATAAGTGCCATAAACCACACGGACATAAACACACACAAGGAGCCTTTATCACAGCTGAGTTTGATTATAAACACCCTACCTTTAACCACAGCAGACACACACACACACACACACACACTCCCACGCACGACTCAGCTCCCAGGAGAGCGATACGCATACTGGAGGAAGGGGCCTCTTTCCCAATTACACCTTGGAGGGAGGAGGAAGGGGGTAGTCGTGTGCATGTGTGTGTGTGTGTGTGTGAGTTAGTGTAAGTGTGTGTGTGTGTGTGTGCATGTGTGTGTGTTTGCTGAAGGTGCTCATAAAAGCCCTGGAGATTGAGCTGATGGAGGGCATTATAAAAGGCCTATCAGCTGCTCCAATCGCCTCACACAGCCCCCAGGCAGGACAAAGGAACTGCCCGCCACTTCAACATTTACCTAAACGCCTTTTACTTAAACCCCTCCCCCTTCGCTCTCTCCCCAGCTCACCCCCCCCCCCCCCCTCCCCGCCCTCCTCCTCCAGTTTATTTACCATTTGTGTGATTGTTAACCTTGACCTGCCCGGGGAAAGTGAACCAGAGCGGGCTTCTCCTACCTCTTCTCCTCCTCCTGCCTTGCCCACTGGCACCTTGGGCAGAGCCAGAGAGCCCAGCAGCGGTCAGATAATCGATGCGAGTCACTAAGCCCGTTGGGATGACCTTTATGGTGCGTCTGTTCCTCGGCAGTGTGGAGAAAATGACAGGAGAGACACGAGGGGATGGAGGAGAGGGGGGCAGGGAGCGGTTTTGGGGGGTGGTGTGTGTGTGTGTGTGTGTGTGTGTGTGTGTGTGGGAGGGGGGGGGGGGTCTCCATCAGGCGAACATTATCTCTGATTAATTTACTGCTGTGTGGTATGAGGATGTGACACTGAGCGTGAAGAGACAGCCGCGACCGGGGGGAAAAAAATGACACCCAACACCGAGAGAGGGGTGAGAGGGAGGCTGGGATACGGCGGGAGCCCGCCCCTTCCCTCTCCCTCTCAACCATGTCAACAAGTCCACACAAAGACTCCTACGCTCCGTCGTCCAGTGGAGATCCACACGGGTGCATCCGTACAAAAGGGACGGACGCCCTCTCTCTAAAAGGCAGAATCTGTCTGTTGTCTGATCATTTCATGCAATCACAGGCTTTATGGATCGGGGGTCGCCTATAGGCTGACATTGTGATACATGTATAATACATGTTCTTTAAGGCCGGTCTGAGCCATAACCTCGTAGGTTGGGGTTACATCAGAAAACCTCACCACCATCATTTTAGATCTCTTTCATATTCTTTATCTGTATCATGGCTCCATTCCTTTCCTTCCCAGTCTTTTGTGGCGGGCAATTAATACCCAAGCTTCTTTGAAAGCTGTAAAGTGCTCCAAGTGTGTAGGGCCAGTCTGTGGTAATATTCCTGTGTTTACTCATTCTCCCACTTTGGTTCTGATGCTGTTTATTATGCATGAGACTGACATCACATTTACTCACGGGCAGCATGGAAACGGTAACAAACATTGCTTCAAGTGTACTTATACCCGTTGTGAGGTTGAGAAGGAGCACTCAGTCATCTCCATGAGACAAAGTACAGCTCCCTCCGTTGCTCCTCTCACCCACATCACCGTAGATCCACGCACCTCGATGGGCAGCACAACTCTTCCTCGACCCTGTCGAACATCCCGACAACGACTAGCTCAAGAAAAGGCTCCGGCGGCCCCCTCTTTCATCTTTAGACGAAGAGCGCGGGTCCGGGGGGGTTTCAGAACCCGAATCCTGCTGCGAAGGAACGACGACAGAAGCAACGCTGTAACAGATTTATACTCCTGAGTTTTGAGGGAGCGAAACGAGACCAAAAAAACAACAACCACAAAACAGACAGCGGCACGGTGACAGAGACAGCAGGTGTCCCAGGAATTAATTAGTCCGACAAACGGCTACAGACGCGTCTACACGTTGCGGCGGCATCGTTTATTACTTCCCATTGTGTAGGACAGCGGCGCTCTTCAAAGCCCGCACCTCTGTGCGTCTCGTCATGTCGCCGTACGAAGGGACTCGTTTGGGTTTGTTTCTTTTTCACAACGTGCCTCCAATTACGCGCTTTAGCGGGGAGACACAACGACGCGACGGCAAACACATTCGTGTGTGTGTGTGTGCGTGCATGCGTGCGTGTACGCGCGCGCTCTCGGGACGTAAACGAGGGCGAAGCGAACAGCGGCCGGCGACGCCTGCGCTCCTGATGCCGTAACGGCCTGCCAATGTGCGGCGGAGCGCCCATCGCTGATCATTGACCCCTGCTGGGGGGGGGGGGGGGGGGGGGGGGGGTTGACCGCACATGATTGGCGTGTTCGCACGCATAATTGGTGGCGGGTTGAGTATGGAAGGTACGCTCATTTGGGCGCTGGTTATTAATTACATTTGCTTCCTGCGCGGCGACTACATTTCCCTCATGGAAACGGCCAATTGGAAGCAATTAGGTCCGTGGCGCGGATTCCGCGCTGTCGATGGGCGCTCCGGTGCCGGGACGAGCTGGTTTTGCCGGGGAAAGCGGAGACAAACAACTCGCCCCGGGCCCGGCTGTGGCCGTCGCTCCCGGTTTCATGTGCTGGGGTAAGTTGACCGCAGCGGCTGTTCCCAGACACCGGCACACAGCCCAGCAGTGGGCGAACATCTCTCTCCGTCAGTCAGAGGGAAAAACAGAGCCACACACACACACACAAAGCAGCCAGCAGGGAGAGGAGACAAAGGAAGAGAGGGAGGGCTGGAGTGTGGGAGGGAGGGAGGGAGGGAGGGAGGGACAGCGATCATGGGGAATGAAGGGGGGAAATGAGCGGGAAAGCGTAGATGGAGGAAGCCAGATAGAGAGGGGGAGAGAAAGGGAGGCTACGAGGGAGAGCGAAGGTTGAAAGCCACATTAGAGGAGCTCGTTCAGCCATCTGGGGTGAAGTGGACGATGAGAGGGGGGAGAAAAAGAGGTGGACAGCGAGGAGGGGAAAGTGGACCAAAGGTGGGAGGGAAGAAAGAAAACAGGGAGGAAAGAAAGAAAGAAAGAAAGAAAGAGGGGAGCAAGGAGAGGAGACATTACTTCTTACTGCGGCTAGACCCTAATCCAATAAAATATATTACCGCCGGCAATCGAATCTGACTTTTCCCCAAATACTGGAGCGGAGGCAACAAAGAGTTACACAGCTTTACAGATGATATTCTAATATCATTTTGACATGTGTTGCACATTAAACAAAAATAGACTACACAGCTGTATCCGCGTCCGCGAGCACTGCGGCCGTGACTAACGGGCAACATGGAGCAAACCGGTCGATGGGGGGAGAGAGGAGGGGGGACTTCCTTCAGCTATGTGCTCACTTGATGAAAGTATGTGACAAAGAGCAGCTGAGGGAAGAGCCCGTGTTTACATAGACGTCGACGGGAGGTTATAAATTATGCATGCTATATGGTGGAGGATGTGCGGCGTGCAACACGGCTTGTGTGTGCGTACGCGCATTTCATTTTCCCAACATAAAGTCTAGAAAATGTTTTCCCGGCTGTATCTGTGCGTGTGTCTAATAGGAGCATTACCAACAACCCCCCCCACCACCACCTCACCCTCCCTCCAGCCCCTCACCCCATCTTCCATCAAGGCTGCGAGCCTCAGATGGAAGAGTAAAACAGGGAGAGGAGAGAAGGAGAGGAGGGAGGGAGGGAGGGGGGAGAGAGAGAGAGACAGAGAGAGAGAGAGAGAGAGAGGGAGCAACCTTGGTAAACACATCCATTTTCAGCTCATTGTGAAGTAATGCTGCCACGGTCCTCGCGTGCACACACACAAACACTGGCTCAAAGTTGTGCAGGCAGCCCTCAAGTTTGGCAGCACAATGCCGTCCCGCCCCGACCAGCCCCCTAAAATCATTCCCCACACACACACACACACACTCACGTCCCGCTCACATGGAAGTCAAATTTGGCATGTGTGGAGCCCGAATCAAAACAATAACAACCTCGCCCGCAGATGCTGGTAGCTCATGTGACCCAGGCCCCTGGTCCCCCATTGTTTAAAGAGAGAGAGAGAGGAGGGGAGAGAGTGAGTGGGAGGGAGGGAGGGAGGGGAGGGAGGGAGGTGACAAATCTGTAGTTTGAGCAAACTGCTGCCTTGTTGATACGGAGAGCTCTGAGGCGGTGGGGGTGGAGAGGAGAGGAGAGGAGAGGAAGATGGTCGGACTAACCTCTCTAAACGGGGGCTGGAGGGGGCTGTACTGTACCAGCTGTCTTCTGAATTCCAGCACCACCCTGAATGTGTACATCATGCACACACACACACACACACACACAGGGTCAACCCCTCCTCCCCACCCCACCCCACAGAAGCTAATGGTGGCATCACTGCCTGTTTGTCCATCACAAGCTGTTCTTAGCAGTGAGCCTGAAAAGATCAGGACTTGCCTGTACACCAGATATTTGGGTGTACGCGCATTTTCCCCACAACCCTCTTATGAATATTCCTATGCATTTTATGAATGTCAATGTATCGTTGAAGAGGCGAGCATGACCAGGCCTCTCCCCCAGGTCGGACCTCACGCATGCTGATTCAAGTCCAGCGGCAGTGCGGTGTGTGGCATCGTGCAACCACGGCGGCCAGCTTGCAGGTGAAGCCGGCGAGGCTAATGACGAATGTCTTTGAAGAACAAAGGATGGCGGAGGGCGAGAGACAAAGAGAAAGTGAGTTTGTCGAGAAGGAGAGCGAGAGGGAGAATATTACACAGGACTCCCACAGAGAAGAGACACAACAACCGAAGCTTTATCTTGTTTGAAAGGTTGGGTGGGTTGTGGCAAGGGCCAATTATCGTTGGACACATTTCAGTAGCAGCTGGGGCCCCAGCATTTTAAAGCCACCTGGCCATTTTGGATGTTTATACATTTCAAGGCTTTTTTACGACGTCTGATGACTTCTGGGGGTAGAAGGGGGGGGGGGGGGGGGGGGGGGGCACAAGAGCCGGGAGCAAACGATGCTAATTGGGCGCATTAGACGACAGATCAGAAGATGATTTCCCGGGGAGGGGGAAGTTTCACGTTTCCAAATCTCAGGCGACTCGCTTCGACACGAGGCGGAGGTGATCCCTGTGATGGAGAGTGTTCTCCTCCGTCTGTCTGTATCAGACTCCTGAGCGGCGCGGCGTGCCAGCCGGGAAGCAAACGGACGAGGACTAACTCGCGCGTCCTCTCCCGGAGCCTCGTCTCTTGTTCACTGCTCTGGTCCAGCGTCGGATCTCGCCGCGTACACCAAAGCACCACGGAGACGTCTCGATGGATTATGAGAGGTCCTACCCGGGCTCGGATTATGCGGATGGGCCGCAGCAGATGGCCGTTAGATGTCGGACTAACCGATGGCTAACTTTCAATTAACTTCATCGGGGCGGAGAGTCGAGCCTGTGGAGGGGCTCGGGCTCCGTGTCGGCTTCACCTCGCTGTGCAGTGGGTGCCAACCGTCCCAGAGCAGCACGTCAAACGGCCCCGTGGCTTCTGGTGTCGCTCTCATCATTGAGCGGGACACAAACGCCGCTAAATCCATCGAGCGCCGGGCCGCCCCGTGCGGAAACGGATCCGCTGGCGAAGGTGGAATTACACGCCGCCGCCGCCGCCGCCGCCACGCTAAACGCATTACGGCCTCTTGGCTGGCGCGGATACCTTGGCGGCATCTGTCGGTCCAGAAGGTGGATTCACGCCACATCTGGGAATGGGAGAGAAACGTGGGCGCGCGGGCCGCCGCTCCGCACAGCGCGCCGTGAATCGCTCGGACGGGTTGAATCAGACGCCGCACACATCTGGCGCAGACCGTGGCCCGCGTGGCGCTGTGTGTGATACGGATCAGAGCCGTCTGCTGTCATGACTGTGAACGTGCATGTTTCTGTTGATCATCCTTGGGGAGGCGCGGGCTTAGGGATGATCCAGTGTCGGTATCAGGGCTGATTTCCACATAATTCCCTGGATTGGATATGAACAGATATGAACAGGGCCCATCCACTTTAAGATCTGCAGTCACCCTCACTCCACCTGGAGGGTATTTAGTTATTTGTATCGTTTCAGGTTGGCATTTTATTCCCACTCATACATTGTAATTATTCCACATACCTTATCTGTTCAGATGATGCACCTTCTGCATACACTTCAAAGTTTCTAAACTTTTTTTTATGCAGTTTTGATATTTACATTTACAGAAATATGCTAGCAGCTGTCGCTGCCACCTGTTTGCCACATAAAGTCTATGATAAATTAGTGAATATATTTGTGTATACCCGGAATCAGACTGGAACGACAGTCCTTTAACCTTTTAAAAGCACGGCTACAACTACTAATGTGAATGAAGGGGTTACACGATCTGTTTTGACAATGCTGAGGGCCGGTTGCAGGACTCAAGGTCAGTGCTACAGGAGGGTGCCATGACGTACCGTCCTTCCAGCAGCTAATTGGCAGGTAAGTGGTGTCCTTTCACTATCAATGACACGGAGCCAGATACTATTGACAGGGTCGAGGGTGGCCAGAACAGCCCTTGAGGGACCTGAAGGATACATGGGGAAGACGTGAGGTTCGTCCAAGAGGATTCGTACCACATGCTACACAGCTCAGAGCGCAGAGACACCTGCGTTCTGACCCGATCTGGTCCTGGGGGCCGGGGGAGGGAACGCCACCACTGAGCCCGATATATCAATCGCATAATCCGACAATCGCTTGCAAATGCACGCATGAAAGTCATATTAAATCAACGTGCAGTCTGAAAAACAGATGTACTGACCCATACTAAACAAGCCGTAGTAAACTGTTTTGGCAGCCCACAGCGCTTCACAGCATTTTCCGTGTTGCATTCCAAGTCCAGAGAATCATCTGGGGGAGCTCTATGGAAGTAATTATACATTCTCCTTTTCCAGTATGTGTGGGTATTAGCACGGGACAAGTCATTTAGGCTCATAAAAGTGTCTATTTGAGCTCATTTCCAGGGCAACAGATCAAATGTCTTACTCATCCAGGGAGCTGTAGAGTGGACGTAGATTCCTGAAGGTGTGTGAAGACGCGGCCCTTAACTGTTCCTACGTGGCCTCAATGGAAACCAGCGATGACAGTCAGTCCTCAGGTGACCAACAGCCTAGTCCTCACAGCGGCTGTGCTAACAGCAGCCAGGAGATCAGAGCTAAAGAAACCTCTTGAATGAAAGGCGAAATGTCTTCAAGAGTCTATCACCAAGTGCCTCGACTCCACAGTTCCTTGAATTACCCGTGGTCCGAGGCAAACCTGCCCAGACATCTCGTGTCCGAACGTACGTCTGAACGGCCCCCCGCACTGCGAATACGTGGCGAGGAGCTCACGGAGGAGGAGGCGTTGTCTGACGGGCCTGCCTTTGGATTTAATTTGCACTTATCTCCTCGGATGATGACAAAGAATAATTAATGTTCTCATGCAAAACTGTCACGCGCCGAGAAAGGAAGTCATTACAGCATCTGGTCCTGAGAGCGGCCGACGCCGACAGTCTGAGGGAGAAGTGAAGTGGTGCCGCGCTCATATCGCAACACACACACACACACACACGCACACACACGCACACACACACGCACACACACACACACGCATCGCGCGCACCCCCAATCGTGCCACAGGAGGCCGGCCCCACCCGTGCCCGGGCCCGCCCCCCCGTCACGCCGCACCCCCTCTGCTAAACTGCGATAAAATTGATGAGCGACACTCAAATTAAAGCGGGGCTACAATTATGACACCCTCACGCCGCGCTCTTAATTAGTACATCTCCATTTTAATTAATAAAGCCCGTCAGCCCCGACAGATATCAATAATTCACAACAGGCCAGTCAACGGAGCGTCAGAATTGATGGCCGTAATTAGGAGTAAATGCGTCGGGGAGGAACTTCCGCGGGGGCCGGGTTTGTTTTTTAATAGGTTACACTTGAGAGGCACGACGCCCCCCCGCCGTGGCACAGTGCCTTTGCCCCCAAACCAAAGATCTGCACGGGTCAGCGCCCTCGCACTCACAACGAATGAAGGAAGGAGCTT
>CM055205.1:8735013-8849487 GCA_029224185.1 Karalla daura | reverse complement strand
GTGCCCTGGCAATTTACACCACACAATGTGCTTTTTATGACATGTGGGTTATTCCAGGCATTATTGAAAATTCCCCGTCGTGGGACGAATAAAGGCGTATTCTATCCTATTCTTCTCCACCGGAGAAAACCTCATTTTCGTCCCATTAACGCAAACTGTATTATACCGAGGCACGAGAGATGGAAGGTGGGTGGTTAGAGAATAACTACACCTGACGGTTTAATGTGTAACCATGACCAGAATGTCATGAAATCGCCCCGGATTTTAGAGTTTGCACTGGTTAAATGATATTCCCAGCATTGATTTTGAGGATTCCTTGCATCACTTCACGTACAGAGACACGTCCGACCCTGAGCTCCATTTGCTCCCGACTGTCAAACATTAAAAACACAGCCTCATCCGGCTTTCCCCCCGCCGACACTCCTACACAATGCTAAACATAATGAACCCGTTGTGCAGACTTCGTGCTAGAAAAGATCTGTACATCGACTTCGATCCCTTCTTAAAACCCACTCTCAGGCCCGTCTTTGTTGCAGCCTCCTTCAGCTGTTTGGCGGCTGACCTTATCTTCCACTCGGCACGCCGCTTTAGTTTGCTTGTTCTGGAGGAAATCTATATCTCTGGTTGTGTCTTAAAATAACCGTGTATTGAAAGGGCCTGTTAACATGATGTGCACTTGCGGAGCCGTGCGTTTGCCGTGTCCTCTCATAACAATGTGGCTAAATCAATTTCCTTCGTAAAACACCGCCTTGCAAAGTTGTCATCATGACAAATCCTATAACATTTGGGAGCCATTATTGCGGCTCCAAACAAGAACCCTCTATTACACATGTTGAGCAACGTCCCCGCGCTACGTAAATACGAGCAAATTTCTAGTTTATACATTTTCTTTGCCGTGTGTAGTCGAGCCAATCTGATACAGCTCCACACAAAACCCGGGCCAACACGCCGAGTCTGGCCGAGGGAATTGTTGCTGGAAAAAGACCTCTGTGTTCAATCAGATAATAGCACATCGACTCTGGAGGAGCGAGACCATGAATGAGAGGGAGAAAGAGGGAGAAAAATAGCCATCGTGAGCCGTCTTTTCAGATGGTAATCGCTCGGTTTCTGAACTCCACTGGCATCCAGACCAGGGAAAACTGTTTTCTTTGGCAGCCGCTGAGCAACTCACTCACTCCGTCTCCCTGTCATTCACTCTGCGGAGATCCCACAGCGCTCTGAAGAACACGCCCCGGCCTCCTCCTCCTCCTCCTCCTCCTCCTCCTCCTCCTTTCATTTCGACACCCTCCTTTGCCACAAAAACAAAAAGCACATTGTCCCGGCCGAGCCGTTTCCGCGTTCGACAGGGTTCCAAACAGGTGAGGAGGGACTGAAAAAAAAAGAAGAAGACGAAGACCACGATCGCCAACGCCGGGATAACAAGCAGATTATCAAGCCACGATATCAAAGAGGAAAGGATAATTTGACAGTCCTTCTGGGCCTCTCGTTATACCGGATGGGGAAGCTTTGGCGCGGTTCCACGTCAGGCTTGGCCGGCGCTCTGCTCTCCGAGTGTGGAACACATGGCTGGCTCTGGCGAACATGCGGACCAACAATGAAAACCATCAACAATAACAAACAGTTTGGTTTTGGCATGGACGCCGGGTTTTCAACTCGGCCCGACCCCACCTGTTTCCTCGCCTGAACAGCGCGGCGACGTGGAGTCAGTGGCCGTGAATCAAACAGGTCATTGTTTTGGACCCGAGGGCACAGAAAACATTACAACATCGCAGTGGGCCGGCGCAGGGTGCAGTTATTTTCAGAAACGTGAGTAACTCCAGTTCCAGCCCAGAAGTGGGGGCTGAGTGTCAGCGGTCTGAGGACGAGGAGATCTGAATCCTCAGATGTGTTGTTTTTTTTGGGAAGGGGGGGGGGGGTTTGCAATAATAAGCCAGGCACTCTCTTGATTTCCCCTTCAACTAAGGTTATACTTCACTTCCCCTGCTAGCAATTAGTCTCCAGAACGCTATTTGTCAAAAGCCAAGCCATTCGTTTCCACTGGTCTGCCCCCGCCGGCTCTTGTTACAATCGACTGTTTCCTGCATAGCAAAAACACGAGCCCTCGGAGGGAGGAGAAGGCCGAGGAGAAGGCCGAGCAGCTGGCTGAGCGTGGTATGACGACGCGCCGACACGTCTGGTGTTTGGTGGACGGAGAGCTGGACGACAAACGCGGCACAAGCAGAGGGGAAATCTGCCCCGGCGACACACAAAGCCCGTTCACGGAAAAACAGAAAGCAACATTTCATAGAAGGAAGCATTTCTTTGGGGCACTTGGGAGCCGGGGCGAGGCGGGGGAAACGGGCGGCGGAGCCTATCGATTCCTGGGAGCGGGACCTGATGGGGGCAGCGTGGACGCGCTGTAAACACATGCGAGGAGGGAGGTCGCCCGGCGCTGTAATGGGGGTCCGGGCCGCCGACAGAGCCATGACATGTAGCTACACCAAGCCCCCCAGGTCTAACGCCCGCGTGACACCATATCATTTTCCCTCCATTTTCCCGGCGATTGTAGATGAGGCACCGGGGGTGCCGTGGCGACCCCCCCCCCCCCCCGAGCTGGGGAACGTACTCTATCTGGGTTACAGGGGAGCGGGAGAGCCATCAAACAGCCAGACGTTTCCCTGGTAAATCACCAGCAGAGAGGGAACTTTGGAGAGTGCAATTAACAACCTCAAGGTCACACTTCTCTGGAGACTCAGCTCTGGAAGAAAAAAAAATCCTCAGGCATTCTCTCTCTCTCTCACTCTCTCTCCCCCTCTCTCTCTCTTTTTTGTCATTATCCTCACAGCTACACACTCCCGCCATCTCCCTTTCCCCTCTCGTCCTCCCCTCCACAGCCATGCATCTCCTTCACTCCTTTTCCTTCTTTGTCCCCTTTCCTCCCCTCCCCCCTCCTTCTCCCCCCCCCCCCCCCCCCCCCTTGTCTCCATTACAGATAAACGTTACTTTGTGGTCAGCGGCGATGCCATTTCTTCACCGGTGCCGGAGCGCGGCTGGAAATCGGTCGCAGGTGTGCGGAGGATGAGAGCCATGGATCTTAATCTTCCAGGCAGTAATGGGGCTGCGGGCCGGGGGACGTCTCCACGGCCGTGTAGGGGGGAAGCGTACCTGGCTCCTGGCGGGGAGGTGGGGGGGGGGGGGGGGGGGGGGGGCGAGGACGCACCGTCTGCGCTCGTGATCCTTCCCGAAATTGGCCACAAATTGAATTGCGTTAAATTCTGGCTTTTGCGGCCGGTTTAATTTGGCTCTTGACAGGGACAAGAGGCCTCGGGATCTTAAATCGCGAGGCGTCGGAGTGGTGTACACAAAATAATTGGACATCAAGTGTGTGCCGTCTCCGGAAAAAGACCTTTCATTAGCACATTAACGCCTCGTGACACCGGGGGGGTGTTTAAATAACAGAGTTTGAGGAGGGAGCATATTTCAAGGCAAGGAAGACGTATACCGAGAGGTAAATGTGCCTCCTCACTCTTGTATCTTTACCTCAGTACCTTTACATTTACACAGCACCTCACACAAACACACTTCAACTGGTGCATTATATACATGCATCCCCCCACCCCCCCCTCCCCCCTCCAGGTCTTTGATAGTTACAAGGGCTTCCTACACACAGCCTTCACATGCCCACAGAGTTGTTTCCTCCTCTCCTACCTGACAGGAGATGCTAGCGTTACAGAAATAAGGAGATGAAGCTCCGCTCGGGTCAACAAAGCAGGCAGCTCTGCATTCCCTCGCTGCTTCACAGCTGGTATGTCATATGTGTCCAAATGCTTTGCATATTTTCACCGCCGCTGCCCAAAAATCCCAGCGCAGCTGATGCTTGCAGTTGACAAAGAGGCAGAAGAGAAATCTCAAGTCGTCTGCGCTTGTTCTGACTAAACAGCCCTCGTTCTGTGGGGATCACTGGAGGCTGGAGGTGGGTCTGGATCGGGAAATGTCTGCTAGCCTTGCTGCTGTCTGACGGCCTCATTAGGGGGGTAAACAAGAGCTCTGTTTAAAAAGTGATTATCTATGAGCTGAGGCAACAAGCTGAGCTTGTGCAAAGACGGAGGCGCGATCAATAAGTCGCTGTACAGTAACTATATAGATATCAATACCATAGCAATCCCTGTGCAACGGGGCACAGATGGCGGAGCTGGTAAATATTGCATCTAATGGATGGAATGCACTCGATCCAGGACGAGCGACTTTTCCTCTTAATGGGCAACGAGACAGAGACAAATCAATGATTAATCAACAAATAACTATTAAATATAAAGCAGGACTGTGGCTCAGACCGAGGCCCTTCCTGTTTGGAACTCCTATGCTCCCCCTAGGACCAGGCAGCGCCACCACACCACTGGGTGGGTGAGATAACGGATGGACTCCAACGTGCAGCCAGCTACTGGATATTTCACGGCGTCGCCGCCGACTGCGCTCCTCAAGCGGCGTGATGGCGGGGCCCGTGACGAGTGGTTTCCCATTTAATGGTGGAAGGGTGTCCCATCCCTTAACTGGATGGCTTTCCGCTGCCACACACGATTGCCCATTAATGTTTAATTGCCCCATCGGCCGTGTATTACGCCTGCCGTCCACCGGTGAGACATCTACGCGTGTTTACGGCCCGCGGAGGGCCACCGCACGCGTGAGGGACGCGTGGCAGCAGCATTGGCCACGTTTCGGTGCCCACAGGGTCCCCGTGCTACGTGCTCCAACATGGGACGGGTGGCGGCAAACGCAAACGCTCTCCCACACAGATTTCAGGCATCTTCACGGCACGATGCGGCGTGTCTGAAGCCATACTGTCTCCTCCCACTGAGCAGCACACACATACACACATATCTGTGTCATAAACCCTCATTGAACTTTGCATGTGTGAGCCCGTGCCAGACTTCCAGGGTAGAATGCATACGTGTGTACACACACACACACACACACACACACAGCACACAGGAGGTCCTACCTGGCGTGAGGGACGTCGATGCTCGAGGAGACCACCTTGCGTTTCTGCTCGAGCAGCGACACCGACCGGGTGTCGGGGTCCCGGCCGACGCGCTTCCCGTCCGCCTCCAGCGCCTCCGGGCTGAGGGAGCCGCCCTCCACCTTCAGGCTCTCTGGAGCTCCGTTGGTGGCGCTCTGCTGGATGGAGAGGAGAGGGGAGGACAATGAGAGGGTGTCTGGGTGGAGAGTTCACAAACAGAAATGAAAGTCCAGAGATGAGGCCCAGTGAAACCAGAGTGTTACATTTTTACCGTTTTTGTGTTTTGTGTCTTTTATTGTCATATCATAAGTGTGTCATTGGTGTGATCTGTTGTTATTATGCCTTCACGACTGTTCTCGTGAAGGCAAAACTAATGTATTTTATGCTGTTTGCTTTTATGGTGGCAATGCTGTACAGCACAAAACATATTCCCCTGTTGGATTAATGAAGTACACACCGATCCTGATGTTTCTGCTGTGTATGAAGGTGCAAACATCATTCCACCTACATGCCTTGATAACATAGAGTTACTTTAAGTAAGTTCATCGAACCAATGACAAAGTGGCTGTGCTTTTGAAGCATGGCAGCAGCTGTAAATGTGCAATCACACTCTGGATGTGGCTCTCAAAAAGCCTCTAACACGAAGGACATGAGTTGAAACTGCTGGAGTGTGAATTTTCTCCCTGTGTGTGTGTGTGTGTGTGTGTGTGTGGGTGTCTACAGGTACACCTGTACCCCTAGGTGTGAGTGTGAGAGTGAGTGGTTAAAGTGTGTGAGCGTGTCGTGCAATGGGCTGGCGAGCATGTGAGATAATGTATGGAGTTCATGGTTGACCCGCCTTGGCTCAAAAGGCCTTTTGGAAACACTGTAGAGCTGAGAAACTCAGGTGGACAGTTATAAAACAGTGTTTCTTTGTTCCCAAAGACACTTTGGAGAAATTGTTGTTGAGCTGAAAATACAATATTCTGTTGACATTTCGAGAGTGGCCTTCTCACAAGTCAGAATAAATCGAACCTGACTTTAGCATGATCAGTGTCCGCCCACAGAGTACACACACACAGACAGCTCTGCTGCCTTAAAAGCCACATGCTACAACACACACACACAGACACACACACACACACACACACACACACGTACGCACGCACACACACACACAGGCCTATTCCACACAGCAGGACTGTGTTACACAAAGCAGCCTCGCAAACCACACACGCGCATGGACACACAATCCCAGAAAAGGCGTTCTTCTCATCACATCCCTCTGAAAACGCCTACCTATAAAAATGTAAAAAAAAAAAAAAAAAATAAATAAATAAAAGAAATAAAGAATTAAAAAAAACTCTTACACAACAGCTAGGGCTGGCATTCTTCAGCACCTGTGTGTACCTATGCACACACCAACACACACACACACACACACACACACACACACACACACACACACACACCTATGGAGGTAACTAAAGCCATCAGCCTCTTAGAAACACACTGAGAAAATGCCAAAGCACAGCCAGAGTGATACACACGGCTGCCCATGCCAACAGAGCGTTGAGGAGTGTGAGGAGTGTGACGTGTGTGTGTGTGTGTGTGCGCGAGTGCGGGTGTGTGTGTGTGTGTGTGTTTGTGTGTGATCTAGATCATTATCTCAAAGCACTGTAACACGATTACGCCAGAGTATGGAGGGAAAAAAAACAAAAAAAAACAGAAAAGGCGACGGGCACCTCGGTCAATCACTCACAACCAACACCAGGAGAACAATTTGCTCAGATGAATGAGGTAACAAGGCATGAGAAACGAGGATCCGGCACGGCCGCCGACACGGGCCGGCCCGCGCCGACGCTCGGCCGTGCGCAAAGCGCTCCGTGAAAACACGCGAGCGCGGCGGAACGGCAAGATGGATTGCGGCGGCTGGGGGGAGATTAGGCGCCGTGTGCAGGACGAGGGCGCTCCCCGGATGGAACACGCGGCCCGGCCGTCCCGCCGCCCGGCCCCATGAATGATGGCGTTTGGCGGAGCCAGGAAATTGTGAGGCATGGCAAATTGGTTGTGAAATTTGAGTTGCGTGTGTCAGAGTCGCTGCGTATGAGCGTGTGTGTGTGTGCGTGTGCACAAAAACAAATACCCCAACTGTCCCTCACGCCCCCCCCCCTCCTCCTCCTACTCCTTCCCGTTCTCTTCAGCTCTCCTCCGTCTTCCCTCTCCCACTTTGCAGGGAAACTCATAACGGACTTGCTCTGGGCACTCTGTCAAGCATTAAGGTTCCCGAACCTTTATGGGTCAAAGGTCATAATAAAGCGAGCTGACACGGACCATAAATTGAATCCCACAGACCGACTGTCATAACCCCCCCCCCCCCCCCCTTGCTGTGTCTTTTAGCTCACGCTTCTTGTAGCTACAAAGCCTGAGAAAGAACTGAAGCTGGTGAAAAGGACGGAACTAAAGACGGTCAGATGTCACGTGACTTCAGTTTACGGCCGAGCGTTTTGCTATGATTTCACGAGTCGACGCTCGAGGGAGTGCATCAGAAGAAAGAGAGACGATTTACCAGGCTGCAGCAAATAACCGATCGACTTTGATACCATGGGCTGTGTCAGTGATCCGCGGATGAGCGGTTCGCACTGTCCCCGTCCCCGGGTTCAAATCCCGGGTCCCTTTGTGTGGAGCGTGCTGGGGTTTCCCATGGGGCCACTGGTTTCCTCCCACAGTCCATAAAGATGCATGGTTAGGTCGACCGGAGGCTCTAAATTGCCTGTGAATGGTGTCTGTGTGCGCACTGCACCAGCAAACCCCATAATGGATGGATGGATATTAAACATTAAACATCCAACATTAAACATTCTGTCTTTGGAGGAACATTATATATCCAAGGAAATCTCGCACATTCGCTAAAGAAATATTTTCCGGGCATGAAAAAACAAGAGCCCCGGCAGGACTCGAACAACAAACGACTTGGTTTATACGCTCCATACTAACGATACAACCGTATACGAGCTTAGCTACTTCATCGAAATGAACCGGTCCCGAATTTGACTGTAACTAAGGAAGTCACGCTGCATGCAAAGTTGGAGACAAATGGAATTTCAAGGGACACACAACAGACTCCATAATCCTTCCCCTAACCTGAATTCGCCAAGACTCCCTGCTCTCCTTCAAACCCATCTCTCCGAAGCTGAACATCCACTCTTCAGCGCCAGTCAGCCACGGTTTTGACCTCGTCTCCCATGTCATTTAAAGACACAGACATGTCCCTTTTCTATCAAGCATTGTTATTATTATCATAATTATGACCATAAAGCTGAGAAGAGGGGATGAAAAACATGCTATATGCTATATGCGTGCACGCACACACACACACACACACACACACACACACACACACACACACACACACACACACACACACACAAACACGTGTGCCTCCTCCACCCTCGGGGCTTATTCATACATCATGAGCGGGTGCAGCGGGAGCGCCATCCAGGCTTGACCCCGCGGTCACCGCGCTTCACGCTGACGCCGCTCAGCCAGCCAATGGGGACGGGCCGGCGGGCCCGCCGCGTTCAGAACAAAGAGTCACTCATCTCCTGTCAACAAGCCCGCTTCATTGACTCCCACGCCGCCGCACCGTCCACGCCGGCCGCTACGGCTACGCCACCAAAACAAGCGGCGCCTCTTTGTTAGCGGCTGCCGATCTGTGCAGCCCCGCTCTCCATCTCTCTCCCTCTCTCTCTCTCTCTCTCTCTCTCTCTCACACACGCCTGCACATATCAACGAGTCAACAAGTGGTAACCAGGCGCCCCCCCCCCCACCACCACCACCCTCCTCCTCCTCCTCGGTCCCAGAACAGTGTCCATTGGTCTGCCACTCTGGGCCATGTGCCAGGCATCCAGATTCTTTGGAGCATGCCACCCATTGCCAACCTGGGGGTGCCCGCTTTGTTGGCCGTACAGCTGCTGCTCAGATGGTGCAGCGTGCCCTGGCAAACAACCCCCCCCCTCCAAATTATGCAATGTAAAGCAGTCGGCCCTGGGCTATTAAACGCACAGATTAAAAATGAAGGAGGACGCATGTCCGTGCACAAAGAGAGCAACGCGGTCGCCCGGCAAGAGCGGGCCGAGAGAAAGCAGCCCGTCGACTACATCGATACTCGATTATTTCGGTCACACCGGGCGGGCGGGCGGCTGCTCGGGTGCTCTGGGTTTTATTTCCCTTTGTCATCTGCAACAGTGGCCGTTGCAGTCCGGACAAAAGAAGCATATGCCAGGCCGCGGGGGGAAAACTTGGGGGACGCCGGAACGCTTCTCACGTTTTCGCTTTCCGTCGCCTTTTGTCGAGTCGACAACGGATCGATTAATCGCGGGATAATCAGCAGATTAATGAGGGGGGGGGGGACACAATTGTCAGAGACGAGCCAAGACTTCCAACACACACACACACACAGAAAGAGAGAGAGAGGGAACACAGAGGGAGAGAGAGAGAGGGAGCAGACCCCTCCTTCTCCTCGTTTTATGGCTTGTTTTCGACCTCGGAGGGAAACGGAGTGCTGAGAGAGACTTGACCATTGTGCTGACAGCACAGCAGCTCTCCAGCCCCAGCTGCACCGGTATCTGTAGCGGGTATTGTGCAACAGCTTCTTTTTTGCCCCCCCCCTCCTCCCCTCCCTTTGGCGAGTGCGTTCACCTACGTGCAAACGCCATAAACAAGGGGAAAGTTTGCGTTTGCGCGTGCCGCCGCTCGGACCTCCTGACAGCCGGCCCGCGCGCTCCTTTGTGAGGGGCAGGCGCGTGAAGTCTTCACTTCAGGCACGCAGACGTGTCAGGGTGTTGCGGGCGGCCCTACATGGACGTGCACATGACTCTCGCATTTGCATAGAGGAAATGTGAAGGAGGTCCGGCGTGCACGGGTCACACTCTGCAATGGTTTCCGTTTTTTTTTTTTTGTTGTTGTTGTTGGTTTTTGTTTCAGTCACGGAAATAAAACCCATGATCGCGGCTTGTGAAAGTTACTTCACTGGCACACAGGACTAAACTCAACACGCACACACACGCCAGCCAACTATGGGAGGCACAAAGCCGCGCCAATCAAAATAAATCAAAATCAGACAAGTAAACAAGCCTGTCTTCAGTCACATGCATCCCGCAGTCACCACCCTCTCTATAAAAAGGACAGAAAACACACACATACACACACCACCACGCGCCCCCAAAACGCCTGGGACATTGTTTTTCATCCAGGAGCTAGTTTGTCCCCTGCGTTTCAGACCATCTTCATCTGGCGCCATGTGTGACATGTAACGACACAAGTTGGATCTGAAAGCAACCGGGTCGCTGTTAAACAATGATCTGAACTTCACAGTTCGGCCCCGAATGTCACAGATAACCCCCGGTCACATAATAACAACCCGAGGTCAAAATAAAGCTGTTTAATATTCCACCGGAGGGAGGGGGGGGCACGATCTGCATCGGCCGCTATCGGTGACAAAATGTCCCAAACATCCTCATCATTTGAATGCAAATCAGTCGGCATTGTCTGCGGGCTATGAATCACGAGCCATCCTATATGCATGGTGAAATGTCTCTCCAGCCGGCTCGGGCGAAACGCTGCAGTCAGTCACGGTGTTTGTTTGCAGCGGCTCACCCACCCACTAGCAGCACATAAACACGGCGCAGGCCCTATCAAGCCCTTTGTCCCACACGTACGCGCACAAACATAAATATATACGTGAGCCATGTCGTCAAATTGTCATGACAGCGCGCTGTTTGATGCAATATGCGAGCGAGGCGTTCGCACCCGGGGGGTTATTTCCAGTGCATTTGCAGGAAGCGGTGCAGGAAACGCTGCAAAACAACACACACTCACACACACACGTACATACATACATGCATACGTATACACGCATAACACACACATACACACACCTTGAGGCTGGACTTGAGAGGCGCTTTGGATGCAGCGGTGTGGTTGAAGCCCGCCGCGATCTCCTCCTCGGAGAACTCCCGGAGGCTGCCGTCCTGCAGGAGCACTGTGTAGACGCTGCGCCGGGCCCCGGTGGCGGCGGCGGCGGCGGCCGGGGACACGTCCCTGTTCTCCTGCTTGACAGCCTGGACCACCCCGGTCACCGGGGCTCCGTCCCCGGTCGGACTGGGAGCGTAGACCCGGCTGCCGAGGATGGACCGCTTCACCAAACGCCTGGTATGCATGTCGCAGAGAGTCGGGGCTGGATTTCGGAGCGCGCGGACGTGTTTTTTTAAACCATCTACCGTCGAATTATCGCCGGTAAACAACGACGAGGAAAACGCAAAACCGTAGCGGGAGGGCGACAAGCTCCGGCGGTAACATACTCGGAGGGCGGAAAAAACTCCCGGAATGCGACTGTTACTCAATAAGAGCACCGACAACTGGAAAGACTTTGAATTAGCACCGACGATTCATTCGCATCCACATCCGACCGGCTACCGATCTTCCTCCGGTCGACCTGTTTGTTTTCCCCACTGCTCCCTGCGAGCTCGGCGGGTACAGGGAAAACACGGACGGAAGTGTGTGCCCGGGAGCCGAGACGACGTTTGCACACGATTTGATAAAACTGCGGATTTCCTGCGATGAAACCGCGTATCTGCGGCGCATCGACCATAGATTCGTCGAGTTGCTTCACTTCGCGGTGGTTTATGAGTCGGAACGTCATCGCAGGATGCGGGGAGGGGTAAAAATAGGACCGGTGTTGTGACTCCGGATCCTTGCGGTTAGAGCTCCGGTCCGGGTGTTGCGTCCCCCCGCGCGCAGCCTCTACCGGCGGAATGCTGCCTGTAAACATGTGCGGTCCGGCGGCCCAGCCGCGCGCTGATTGGCCCGCGCAGCACACGCCTCCACAAGCCCCCCCCCCCCCCCCCTCCCTCCCTCACTGCCCCCCTCCCGCTCCCTCCGACAGAAGGTAACGCAAGCCGGGAGGATGCTCCATTCAAAACAATGACGCAAGGATGGAGAGGAAACCGGTGGGGAGGGGGGGCAGAAGGAGAGAAAGAGGAGGAGGAGGAGGAAGAGGAGAAGAAGAAGGGGAATTCAGGCGAAGGAAGAAGAGGAAAACTTCCAGCAGACTAGTCGTTAAAGGCTTGTTATAGCCTACTCTCCTCGTGCCAGTGGACTTCGAAATTACTATGATCTGAAATGAAAGCACTGGACTGTTCTGTTTTTGGAGGAACGCAAACACAACAGGTTATTTTATGGGATTTTCGATACAAGATCATGGCCTTCCTATGTACATGGTAAGTGGTGCGTGGACTGGTTCTCATGTAGTGTTTTTCTACTTTTCATGACCACCCAAGCAATTTTACAGACACAAGTCACATTCAGCTGTTCACACTCATTCATAGACAATGGCAAAGGCTGGTCCACCTGTAGCTTCAATCATTCACACTTTTCTACACGGATGATGAAGCATCAGTGGGCAGTTTGGAAATCTTGGGACATGTAGGCTGCGAGAGGCTGGGATCAAACCACAAACCTCCCAATCCATCGATGACCATGCTACCCCATGAGCCGCAGCCACCATAGTTTACATTTAAAAGGAATCAGCTGGGTGAGGTATTCTGGGTCTGTACATCTGAGAGGAGGTCCTAAAGTTGTTTACCCACGTCGAGATTTTATCTCTCGTCTGGGTTGGGAACACCTCGCAACTCTGGATATAGGTGGCCAGGGAGAGGAGTGTCTTACATGTGAGATAAAGCTCAGATGCTGTGCTTGTATGTGTGAAATGCAAACCTATATGGGTGAACTGAGGTCAGCCTTGCCACAAGTGCAGTGATTCTTGTATCTGATGTGACGATAACGAGCCCTCAGTCACATATTCGAGATCTGTGCTTTTCATTACAGCGGCGCACATAACAACCCTCACATAATGCTCTCATAGACACTCCATCCTGTGCTAAATAAGAAAGTGTGATCTCACAGTGTGACACAAGTCCCCGCTCTCCGATAAAGAACAAACCTGCTCCTTCTCATTAGACAGTTCACAGAGCCATGATAGATCAAGCTTACCCAGTTTCACTCATTGTGATTATCCTCCACTGTGCCATAGGACATACAAGTGAGCGTGATAGCAGTTACAAATGGCCTAATTAATGTCAAACCTAATGTTTTGGGAAAATCATGTGCCTCATGCGATCACTCCGGACCCCGGGCGAATTAAAAGAAACACTGACACCATCTCTCATATATATATATATATATTTTAATAGAACGATTCATGTCATAAAATATTTACATGCAGAGAATGGAAATCGGACGTAGCCGAGTGACAGATGTGGCCATAACTTCCAAAACAGGCTTTGCCCCGTGATCAAAGGCAGGTGTCACCACGGAGTCGTCTGCTGGTTGTAGGGGGAACAAATGGTCTCATTAAGGGCGCAGCGGAGCTGAAGGAGGGGCGGCGCGGGGGTATCTCCCAACCACTACCACCCCCCCACCCCCCTCCTTTCCCTGAAGGGAATTGCATGTCTGTGTGTGTGTGTGTGTGTGTGTGTTTATATGAACAAGACAGACAGCCGGAGAGAGTAAGTGGTTTAGGTAAGTATCTATTAACTGTGTCAGTGTGTGTGTTGCCCTGATTAGATTTGGCACTAAAATATCCCCCTTTGACAGATAATTTCCTTAGAAGTCATTGATAGCATTCTGGGAACACCATTAGATCTAAATGATGGCACCACCCTGAAACACAGACGCGCCACTTGATAGGAACAGTGTTTTTCTTTGTGGGGGGGGGGTTGAGTGTAAATAACATGGATAGTTACTTCTTTGTGGATGTGTTTCAAAGGCTTCCTTTAATTTATTTTTGGGCCTGCAAAAAAATTAAATTAAATTTTTAAAAAAAGGACGCGGTTGCCTTTAAATCCCCGTTTCCGCTGTGAGATTGTTGGGTGATGCAACAGCACGTCCAACGTCTGATATCACTTATGAAACCGACGGCCGGCGTGAGATAGCTCCTGCATGCTACAGAGACACGAGCTGAGGCTGGCCATGTGGCATGGATGTCGGTGTGGGTGGAAACGGACGACACCGATGTGTTCTGCAGCGATGCCGTAGCGGTGGGAGATGCACGGAGCCAAAAGTAGAGGCCCCCGTTAACCAGGAAACAGAACATCCAACAACAGTACTCGGACAGATTATTCTTCTTCATTTTTTTTTCTCTTAAATAAAAGTACCACACATACTGTTTTTTTTTTCACTTTTCTCAAAACGCACGTACCAAAACATTGTACCATATTTCTGACGTTTGACTGGTTCACGACTTCTCGACACTCGAAAGCTATTTGACAACTCTGAGAAACAACACAGGGGGTAAAGATTTGGGTTTGGTTTCCTTAAAACGAAGCAGACATACAACAGTGCTCATAACAGGCTTACCTTAAAAATCATAACCACTCAGGACATTGTACAAATAAGTAAAAGCTTACATAAAACGTCCAGCGGGCCGGTTACAGTTGGTTAAAATAGTGCTCTAACTATATACAAGCCTCGGTTGGCATGTCGTCAGTACAAGCTACAAACAGACAGGTATGGGCTCCTCACAGCGCCTCTACTAAGTTATAAAGCGTTCCATATTCAAATTGTGCACAGAGACGTCACTGGAGACTGTGATTATGCTTTTCATAAGCTCAAATATATATCTGTATAAATGCAGTACCTCAATATCAAAC
Organism: Karalla daura; assembly: GCA_029224185.1. Lineage (NCBI taxonomy): Eukaryota > Metazoa > Chordata > Actinopteri > Chaetodontiformes > Leiognathidae > Karalla > Karalla daura. The sequence goes on along the minus strand of CM055205.1, from coordinate 8,834,802 downwards.
CTTGTTTTAATCAGCCGGGACGCCAACTGAAGACCGGACTGTACCAAGAGAAGGCTCCAGAAACGAGAGCAGACAATCGATGGGGAGCGCCGTAAATGATGGAAGTTTGTACATTACATGTCTTGACGTTGTTTTGACCCCTGCGCAAAAACATAATACATAGTCTCATTGTGTTTCTTTTTCTTTTTTTTTAACAATGATAAAAAAAAGTCAGGGGGAAGCGTACCTTTGCAACCGTCATCATGTCACAACTTACTTTCATTTTGATCTGCGTAGAAATGCTAGAAACTTCTATAAAAAGCCTATTTTGTTTTACGTTCCTCGCAACATGTCACGATTACACAATATGCATCATCAAATAAATATGAATTTCACAAGAACAAAAAAAATGAAACGTCGACACGGGCTGTAAAAACACCTAAAAACGCTCGTCGTGAAACCGCCCGCCTCCCGCCATCTCTCCTCTCCGTTTTGGCTCTGCTGGCCACTGGTTTCACATCTCATCTGTGAAACGTAGAAACATTCGCAGCGGTTTCGTGGAGCGTGTGTCTCCACCCAGCGCTTGGCCACAGATAAGACATCGCAGGCGTCTGCAGAGAATGCAGGGGAACCAGAAAAACACCGTCGGGAACCTCGCCAAAAAAAGCGTCACCTTGGAGGGCGCGGGACAGTCGCTAGCAGCTGCGGAGGGGGGCATACAAACAGCTACCTTCATATGTACAGTAAGTGCTTGAACTTCATCGTCATATGGCACTGAGTTCACCAATCACAGGCACCGACAGTGTCCCCATCCTTCCTTTGAGATTCTACGAGCGTGCTGCGATCTCGGATTTATTTGATAGCTTTATTTATTTCGCACAATCGAGTGTTGTTAAACGTCTGAACCGTGATATGCTCGCGTGTCGAGAGAGGACGTTTTAATGATGATCCAAAGTGCGCTCCTCCGTGTGATTAATGCCCGATGGCTGAGGTACTGTAGTTCAGGCGGACAGTACCGAACGCGCTCGCCCTGCTCGATAAATTAAGAAGTCCAGATATGAGAGACCGTACCCAAGCCGTGAACAGGACAAGATGGCGATGGACGCGGCGGAGAGTCACTTTCAGCCGCTCTCCCTCCCGGTTGGTGGGGGGGAGGGAGGGGGAGGGGGAGGGGGGGGGTGAAGAGCTCAGAGGCGGGACATCTCCGGGCACAGGCCCAGCTCTCCCACGCTCTCGTAGTCGGGCTCGGCCTTGGCTCCGTCCGGGCCCTCGGCTCCGGGCGCGGCGCCCCGCTCGTCGTCCGAGCTGCCAGTCTTTGGGATGCGGATGGTTTCGTAGCCGGGGTCCATGCAGTCCAGGGCGGGGTCTCCGTCCCCCGGCGGGGGGCCGTCGTCGGGCTGCGTGTAGATGTCCCGGACGGTGGCGTAGAGGTCGCTGGAGGACGAGGCGCTGACCAGGCCCTTGATCTCGGCGATGCTGCTGTAGTCGTGCTCCTTGTCCTCCTCGTTGACGCCGTCCTCGCCGTCCGCCTTGTCCACCGTGGAGTACACGGCCGACTGCAGCGCACAGAGGACACACACACGTGTTAACATCGACCACTTTGTAGAGACAAAACAAGGCTGCATGGATTCAGACAACACAAAGAGCGCCTCGGCTAGGTTCTCCTTCCCGGCTGGGAGTTCCCCCCTCTAGCAAACTGTCTGATGCAGCATGGCTGCTTCACCATTCCCTCCTCTTCCTTTTTTTTTTTTTCTAACAAAAAAACCTTTTTGGTGCTCGCAGCACTTGGCATTCTCAGAGTAAGAGTGCGGCTGTCTCGGGACTGGAGACGGCAGTTTGGGGAATTGGGGAGTTTAACACACACTTACCTCATTGTCTGAGAGAACGTGGTTGTCTAACCCCGGTGCAGGAGACAGAGGGGATTGCAACTGGAGGAGGAGAGAACAAAAAGATGGATTTAGATATGGCTGAAGGAAAACGCGCAGCGTAGGATCAGATGTGTAGAGCACTCACTGAGGCTACAAAGTGGGTGCTTTGCATATCCCCAAAGTCGCTGTTGGGAACATTTCAAGGCCTTGTCACACATTTTTACAAATTTCCTGTTGTGAAGACAAACCATGTCTCCTTTAATTAAAAGCAGCCTTACTGCTGGAGCTGAACGGTGGGAAAACTCTGCGCGACTGCAATTAAGAAACTCCACGGTTGTAGTTTCTTATCGACTTGCATTAGCACAACAGTCCAGTGAGGTATTGACAGGGCCTCAAAAACATCAGCGGGAAAATCTCGGAGAATGCCTTAAGAGAGAGCGTGTGGTAACCGATCGATGAAGTGAACTTCAGAAACTATTCCCAGCAGTGGGGGGGCGCGGCGAGCTCGCCGCATTTGCTGATTCTGCTGTGATACATATGAAGCTAATGTTGCATATAACCAGCCGTTCATTGGGAAGATTATTGAGTGAAAGTCAATAGGCAGTGACAGGGAGTGTGATGTTTTTGCACACCGCCTCTGTCCGGCCCGTGATCGATGAGGGAGCCATTAATCAACAAAGCGCGTCTGACAGCGGCGGCAAACGCCTCAGGAGTCTAACGAGGACCTCGATACCATCGCCGCCATCGGCTAAATACTTCATATCAGGGGCATGTTTGTTATTGTTTTTCTCCCCGCGTGGGGAAACGTGGGCTTTGGTCCCCCGGCTGGACACTGGGGAGGACGTTCAGAGAGGCCGGGTCCTTGGCGGGAGGCACCAAGGTTAGAGACATGGGGAGCCGCTCACTTGTTGGAGCACTCGCTCAAAAAGCACGAGCTGCACGCACAACGCCATCCATCACGCCCCCCCCCCCCCCCGCCCTCTCGCCCCCCCCCCCACCCCCACCCCCACACCCGCTCGGGCTGCACACCCCTCCGCCGTCACGCAGGTACACGACTCCTCTGCCGTCCTTCTTTTTTTTGTCCCCCTTTTTCCGAAGAGATGAAATCAATGCGATTACTTTGTGGATAACGGAGACATGATTACTTTTATAGATCCAACACACACATACACACACACACACACACACACACACACACACACACGTGCAGTCGTTGAGGCGGCAGATGCCTTCTTCATTTCGCTTTAATTAGCCGACCAATTAAGCAGAGTGCCCCCCGGAGGAGTCGCCGCGTGAGACGCAGACAAAGGTGAGCTGACCCCGCCGCCGCGTCTCACAATGTTTGTCCAGCTAATTTGCCGCCGCCGCTCTCCCAGCCTCGAGCCGCGCTGCAAATTAACGGGGAAATTTCATCAGCCCGGTCAACAACAAACATAATTTAATTTGGCATTTAATGCACACGAGCATTCCTGTAGACTCGATTCGCAAAAGAGCCGGGTGTTTGTTTTTTTTCTTGTCGTCTCAATACGTACCGAGACGTTTCATTTGCCAGATGATACCATAAATGGCAACATTAATATTTATAACATTTTAATGTGCCACAATAACCTGTCCCTATATGTATCCGTGTGTGCGTGTGCGAGAGGGATTACTCTGGGAACCTGTGCATGTATAGACAGGAGGCACAATGACATAAAGGACATGCTAGAATGACAGTAAGCTGATTACTGCGGCCTCGGAAGATGGACGGCTCAGGTGTCAGTGTGTCAGCCACGCTGACGTGCACGTTAGCGTACGTGCAGATAAATCAGTGGGAATATTCTGCTCCAGATTAGCTCGCACGTCCCCGTTCCGTGCATAAACCAACACACAGGGCGAGCAGAACACAGGAACAGCAGCCACTTCCAATTTAGCCCTATGGCATGCATGCAGACTGCACATCCCTTGTCTTAACAGTGCAGGATTCCCTCTAGCGCCTCCCCAGTGCTGACCAGCAGTTTACCTGGACCGTGTCTCCATCACAGTCCATTTCCCAGCAGCCCACTGACCGGGTCAAATCCATTTCCCGCGCCTGGCGCCAAAAAAAGACCCGCAGGCGACACGCAGGCAAATGACTGCAAACAAGTGTCAGCGCTGTTTATGACGGTTCAATAACTGCACAACTGCACGGGATCAACGATCCCTCGAACGAAAGGTCACAAAAAAAAAACTGCCAGTTTTTCTGCATGTTTCAAGGATACATTACATTCCTGGCCGGAAACAACCAGAATTACGCTCCGTATCTTGACGAGTGGGTGTGTTTACATTCACAGCGTTACATCTACAGAGTTTCCACACTGGGGCCCGGGAGTCGAGGCGGTGCGATGCCTTCCAGTTGGTCACAAGCCAAATCACTTCACACCTGTTTGTGCGAGGGGGGCAGAAAACATTCGACTGCATAGGGGTGTGAGGGTAGGGAGCTGGCAAAATGGCTCGGTGTAACATGAATGCAAATGTAATACTTGGATTGATCTGTGACCCCGGCTGCTTACCAATGAGTACAACAACTCCCATGATTCCTTGCTCTGCACCCTCAAACCATGTATTTAGGTTCCACTGGCGGCAGAGATTGCATGTTCCAGATGCACGGCCGAATGAGAATGCCTTTTTCTGTGTGTGTGTGTGTGTGTGTGTGTGTGTGAGCAGCGTTTACCAAGTGGCTACCTGAGGGGATACAGACATTTACATACATGTGGTCCAGCATTTCTACTGATGAGTATGAGAGTGAGGGTGTGTGTGTGTGTGTGTGTGTGTTTAAGTGTGTATGCAGGAGAGAGAGAGAGAAAGAGGGAGACAGAGAGAAAGTGTCTCCAGCTCGAATCATCCATCATGGAGCCAGACTAACTGTCATAGTGATGGTGGCCAGCTGGCGCTCACCAGGCTCAAGCACACACACACACACGCACACACACACGTGACACACACACACTTACTTGGTTTGACAAGACAAATCACCGGGCTCCTGGTCATACACGAGCGTAAACCATGGGGAGCCGGGAACATTCAGGGTTAACCTTAAATCAGCCCCAGGGAGTCTGCGTGTGTAGGAGAGTATATGCAAACACACATGTCGGAGTATCTGTATGTGTGTGTGTGTCTATATGTATACAACGAGGGGGTGGATAACAGAATTAATGCTGACTAGACATGCCAGCAGTGTGCATGTGGGTGTGACCATAAATAAGTGCATTTGTGAACGTGTGTGTGTGTGGAGGTGTATTGTAGCTCAGTGGATGGAGATTTCATCATGGATACAGGGGTCAGATGAGGCCAGACGCGCCTGCTGTCCAGAGGAGCAGCAGTGATTAACTAATTGGCTCCAACAGTAGAGACAAAGGAACGGGGAGATGTGACTAAAAGCAAGAGGAGGGAAATAAAGAGAGGAGTGTGTGTGTATGTGTGGGGTGGGGGGGGGGGGGGGGGGGGGGTGGAGGCGGAAACACAGGAAAACACAACATCCAGCTTATTACAGGATACTTCTGGATGATTACAACATGGATTATTTCCAGAGCCGGGCCTCTAATTTTTTTGTATTGTTTCTGATAAATCCAATCAGGAGCGCAGATAATCAAGCAGGTTGCAAACGAGGGAGCAGCCAGATTGTCTGAGCCACGCATGGGAGGACGGCGATAATCCCCGACCGCACCGGGAAACAATGGGTCCGGGCGGAACCTGCAGCCTCCATCTGAGCCGCCGTGAATACCTGTGATGAATACGACGGGCAGAGCCAGAGACGGCTCATTTGTTTCTCCTCCTCAGACAGGCCCGTGTCAGCGTCCCGTCTGGATACTCGCTACCGTGCCGCGAGCGGAAACGCCTGTTGCTCCTTCGACACTCCTCTGACCGTGCGATTGTCTGAATAAATGGACTGGGCCTGAGACGCAGGCTGCCTGTTGGGACGGTTCACCCAAAACGCAAGTTTCGATGGGAGCATCGGCCGTCGTTAGGGTTCGTCCTCCGTGGATAGAAAGCATTCGACAATCATGAGCAATGAGACCTGATGAGCCATAAATATCGTTCTCTGCAGAGAAATAGCGCGGAGGGAGCTGCAGCTTTGCGGTGCTTTGACATCGTGATGTTTACTTGCTGTCAAACTGATGCAATCCTTCCCAAGTACCCGGAGTGTATGTTTCTGGGTGTGTGTGTGTGTGTGTGTGTGTCCTCTAATTGCGCTCCTCCGCTGCATCTCTGCATGTGCGGGGCATCACGCTGCGAGCAGCCTCTCTCCTCCGTGCCCGCCGGTGAACCGTGGCTGTGTCTCCTTCTCCTCCGCTCGTCCTCCCTCACGTCTCCATCGCTCCCTCCGTCGCCAAACTGTCGTCATCCTCCCGTCGTCCCCTCCTTCGCGGCCACAGATGGCTCTATTTGTATGCTGCTGGGTTTTGTCTCTTTTTTTCTCCATCTATCTCTCTCTCTTTTCCCCTCCTCCCTCCCTGTCTGTATGTCTCTCACTCCGCCTGACTCTTCCTCCCTCGCCCTTTGTGCCTCTCGGCTCTTTTTGAGTCAATCTCCCATCATCTCTCTGCCACTATCTCCGTTTCATCTGTTACTCTCTCTGCTCTTCCCTCTCCAACCAAGCCCCCCACCCCCCATCTCCGCTTCTTCCCTCTCTCTCCCTCCATCCGTGGCTCTCACCCTAAAGCTGCACTGAGCTGGCAGCTTAGCAGACGATAATTGTATTGGCGACACATCTCCCCCCTCTCTTTGTTCTCGTGGCCTGCTCCTCAGGCCAGCGACGTTGATGCTTCAGCACAGTGTTGCCGGGCGAGTGACTCACCTCCAGTGGATGTGTGAATAAACTGTGGTAGTAGCAGTAAGTGTTAAGAATGAGAAAGACCTCTCGGGGCTTATACTAAAGACTAGTAGTCAGAATAGTCAGAATCAGTCAGAGTCAGCTTCCTAACCTGGATCTAAATGACAGTCAACAAGTGAGCCAGTCTTGTTTCTTCATGTGACCAGGGTTTGACCTGTTCAAGAGATTATGAAATCCGACTCTTTCTCAAGCTCTGCGTGTCAAGGAAGAGGCCGAACTGGCTAAACACAATCACTTCTTGTTTCAAAAGACCCGGCCGATAGAAGCCTATGATTACTAATTCACGGGTAATTAAGAATTAATACACTGGCACAGATTAAATCTGACTGCAGGGTTCTCACACCTTCACTGAGGTCAAAGCTTTCAGAATCCACACGACTGAGCCGAGCAGGAAGTCCTTTTCAATGATAGTGATTAGTGGTCATTCATTCATTTGTGCTATTCATTAAAATTACTATTGTATGCTACTGGTTCAACATTTTTTATTAATTTAACTTCTTAACCTGTTATTGTGTCTTATCTCTGTCATGACTTACTCATTAATATTGATAATAATAACAACATTAACAACAACAATATCATAGGAGCAGCCACTGTTTTTGTTATTGCTGCTTTCCCTCTCTTCACCCTTTTTTATTATTACTGTTCATTCTCATTTTTATTATTGCTCACTTGTTATTAAAACTATTACTTGTGTTTATTTCATTTCTACTAAAGTCTGTTAAGTATCATTTACTGTGACGATTCTATGTGTATTAGTGTATCACTGTGTTTTGTGAATGTAATTGAATTGTGTGTCTTTGGCTGCTGGACGGAATAATTTACCTTTTGGCAAGTACTCATCTTATCATCTAATTTACAACTGGGACAAACTACACAACAGTATTAATACACTGTAAAAAAAACAATGTATTCTATCACTTTTTAGCATAATAAAAGAGATGACACTGCACTGTATTCACAATATAAAGAAATGAGAAGAATGCTTTGATTAGATAAATCAAGGGGGAGCACCTCTTATCTGAAATCCTGTTGCATTAGAAGTAGACTTTGCTCTCTTTCTGTCCTAGAACATTTTTCAAGCACTAAAACTCGAGCATTTCTCCAACCTTGGCAACCTCACATTGAAATTCAAACATTGTCAGAGATTTTCTGATTCAAACAACCAGTTTTCTCTGATCCGACAAAGTCAGACTCTCACCTCGCCATTGTGCAGCCCGGCCCCTGCCAGCCCGTTCACCATCACCGTGGACTGGTTGTCGTTCTCGTCCAGGACCTTCTCGGGGACGGGTGGGGGCGGCTCCTCCTCGGGCTCTTCCAGGGGCCTCCGGGAGCCCGTGGAGGAGGCGGCGGCGGCGTTGTCCGAGCGCCTGCGGGCCTCCATGTCGGCGCTGTGCCGGCTCTTCTTGTTCAGGTCGATGGAGGCGTACTCCACGCCCGAGCACAGCGGGCCGCGCTCCGGCGTGCCGGGGCTCAGGTGGCCGTTGAGGAGGGCGGGGGGGTGGGGCGGGGGCTCGGCGGGGCTCGGCTGCAGCGTACCGTTGGGGAGGCCGAGCTGCGCCGGCGGCTCCTTCAGCTCCTTCACCGTCTCGTACAGGGAGTCCTCGGCGCTGACGTCACGCGACGCCACCGCCATCTCCTTCACCACCTGGAGGTCAGACACACCAGACGCCTTAAGAGCTCCTGACTGACATCCCCTAAAGATGACCTGGAGTGTTCAGCAACCTTTTCAGACTGGAGCGATACAGCTGTGGAGCCAGTACATGTCCACATATGCTCAGACATATACACGATATATCTGAGCCAGGATCAGAGGAGGAACCAGGTCATTTCCCTATAAACTTCACCAAAGGTACATTCAGAGTGACTTGGAGGTAGGGGATGGTAAGCTTATGCGACACTAGGACTTCAGCTTTTTAACTTCAGTTTCAATATCCAAAGTTTCTATATGAATGAGGATGATGTTTCTGGACCTGCCGCTCACCGTTTGTCATTATTCATCAAATTCAAGGTTAAAAGGTTTTTCTTAATTCAAGGTCCCTTTTAAAGCTCCTTACATTTCCCTCTTTCAACTCAATAAATCAATTCAATGAAATGTTTTTCTCAGTGTTCTGACCCTGAGCTCGGTTCATTTAGGCCTTCACGTCATGTAACATTAAAGACCGAGTGCAGGTAAACGCACGGCCACGGAGAGGATAGACGTGCCACCGCCCACACAGACGAGCCGGACTAATGAGTCAGCAGCACGTATCACAAATCAAAAGATGATGTATAACCTGAGGGCTGACGCTCAACTCATTTAGTTTAACTGTATAATATGACCGACTTATCATTTGTTTACTAACTTTTTTTTCTCATTCTAGAGATTGCGCGTGAAGCAGGTGTTCAGACATATGAGGGGAGGGTGGATTTGATGTTCACACGGGGCTGTTGTGTTTAAAGACGCCAATAAAGGGACTGTAGGACGGGGTAATGGCGGTACTGTGCCGCTGCGAGGTGACTTTAAACACTGACCTCGTAGGTACTGTCCCCCGAGGGTGGGGGTCCGTCCCCGATGAGGGCATTGTTGGGAGGGATGCTGGGGAGCTCGCGGTCCTGAGGACACTTGGAGGACCTGAGCTCTGATTGGCTGGAGAGCATCTCCTCGGACGGCTGGGGGCTGGCGTCCTGCGTGTCCGTGAGGACTGGTGGAGCACAGAGGAGAACGTGAGCATCAGGGGAAGAGGAAGAGGAAGAGGAGGAGGGGGAGGAGTGTTGGGGGGGGGGGGGGGGGGGGTTAATAAAAGCCTCTCATCTGGAGAGAAATGTGACTCATCAGAGTAACGCTTCCTCGTTTACGGGCGTCTGATGTTTAGCACCTACCCAGGTAACAATCCTAAACGGCACTAAATGAGCTGGAGCTGCAGCAAACAAACAGAGATGTCGTATAACAGCAGCCGCTGAGTAAACACCGTCACGTAGTCGAGTTATGAAGGTAGCACATTCCGCGACAGAAACAGGAAGTGTGGACTTACTTGTACCACTGGTTAGAGGACCATTGTGAGAGGTGCTGACGGCGGCGTCGGTGGCCGGACTGTCCACCGATTGGCTGACCGTCTCTCTCTCCGACACCTGCACGACGAACAAAGGACGTTTGTCACTGCTCGGCTCAGCTCTGGCAAAACTGAGGCATTATAAAAAGACAGGGGCGGGTGGGGGGGTGCAAAAGAGCCACAGCCTTTTATTGTTACTGTTGTTTGGATTGGAACGGAAATCAATCTGCACCGGTCGCACAAGGTGGATGACTTTCACGCCTCAGTGCAATCCAGAAGCCGCTGTCAGCAGCTTGTAATACGTCTGGAAAATTATTTCTCAGGTTTTCGGGGCTGTAACTTCCAAGCTGCTGTTCTGCTTATGATTTCCAATCCTCCCCGTTTCTTTATCTCTGCTTTTCTTAGTGTTTCCAAGCGCTGACCACTACAGGCTTATTGTCATTGTGTTTCACCTGTTTAATCAAATGCAGTCTCGACGGCGAAAACTCACAATTTCAGCCAGCTGATGACGCTCTGCCGTTTGTTCTTATCTTAAAGCGTAGCTGGATTTGGGCTGATGTGACACTGCTCAGTGCGCTCTTTACTTTATGTTCTTACTGTCACTTTGAGCTCACGAGTTGGAGCCAATAATAGCAGAGTGTGGCTGAGAGGCTGAAGTGACAGGCATTACGGCTGTGACATGACTGAGAATGAAAACTAGAAGATGATACTCTGTGAGCGGCCCTCAGTAAACGTGGTGGCTACCAAGGCAAAAATAAATAAATCCTGCAGCTGGCAAGGGACCGAGTCCTGCTCAAGGACACTTCAGAAGAGCACATTTTTCCTCACACGTCCTCCAGTTGGAGCCTGCTCCCCGTATTTGCAACATCACGTGGCCGAAGCGGCAGCCAGATCATCTTTCCACCACTGAGCAAACACTCACAGCAACACTCCCGAAAACAGACTCTGAAAAGAAACGGCACCAATTAACGGTGCATGTGCTGAACACCTGCCACTTCAAGGCCGGATTTATCCAAACACGTTCTGTTAAAAACAGGCCGTCCTGCATCTGCGAGCGAAGACGCTGCCTTGCCAGTAACTCTGATAAGACTGTGTGAACATGCACGAGCTGCTGCAAGTCAAGACTCTCTTTGTTTAGGTTTGTTGTTTTCCTCCTGAGCGAGCTAAAGGTTGCGCTTTAAGCAGCTCCACGGCCCCACCTAGTGGCCCGCTACCATCACAGCCACTGCTGTCAATGATGTAATCTTTAACTATTTTGTGACCCAAAGATCTCTTGTTATTCTTTCCTTTGTTTTCATTGTGTCCAACACAGAGGGGAACAGGTCCAAGACGACAAACACCATTCACACACGAGAGTCTCAACATCATTCAGTTCACATTTCCTTCTTTTTTCCCCCCACATTAAATCCCAATTTAGATCCGTGAAGTGATATAGCTGTCCAACACCCTGGGGTGAGTGTGAGAGTTAATCGTGTGTGTGTGTGTGCCTGGTGACTGGAGATGTGTCCAGTTTGTATATATAACCCTGCCTTCATCCTATGTGAGCTGGGAAAGGCTCCAGCAAACCCCTGGAACATCGTTAAGGTACAAAGCCATGAAGATAATGGGTGAATTATCAGACCTTGGGTCACCTTAGAAATCAGAGAAACCAGATTTCTCATCTTTTCATATGTTTACATCTCTACTCAATAACATCTGAGTGTTACCAAAACAGCTCACAGAGTCCTTGCTCTTTATAGAAAAAACACTTTGATGTTGAAAAACATGGAAGAGTGAAATAAAAACTTGCTTCCACAGTTTGGCTAAAAATGTCATTGAAAATGGGAATGTGCTTGCCATATATGTGCGTCCATACATGTGTGTGTGTGTGTGTGTGTGTGTGTGTGTGTGTGTGTGTGTGTGTGTGTGTGTGTGTGTGAGAGAGAGAGAGGGCTCCCCCAGCCGTGGTGTAAGTCAGCCAGACTGATGGCGGGTGAGCGAGGGGAACCAATCCGCACACCCTGGAAGACAAAGACCCCCATTGAACCCGTCAGACTGTGACACGGAGCGTCACTTTAACGGGCTCCTCCTGAACACAGTGCGACCGGCTCGGCGGCGCAGGTTACAGGCGAGATATCCATCAGCCGCAAACGGGTTCTGAGGAATGTGCATGTGCATATGAGAACATGTAGGCAGACACACACACACACACACACACACGCACAGACAGACAAAGCCCCAGAGGGAGTGACAGGATAAGAGAGTAAGTGGATGTCACTTAGTCTGTGAAAGCCGGACATTTGTCACACTTAACTGTTGCTCTGTTACTGAAGTGTCAGAGTTATGGGAACTGGCGATTACCGATCTGCGACCATGGTGAGATGTTCGACAGCATATGTTGTCATTAGAGAGTTCAAAGGTCGGCTCCATAAGTACTGAATAGCCCCGTGCTCTTTGATCATTTTATAGAATTTCATATCAGTCTTCACTCTGAAACGGACTAACTGAAACACATACTCTACATGCTGCAGTCACAAGAAGACGTGCGAGGAGCAGCAGCCTCTCCCTCATTGACTGTCAATCATGGTTTTATTATTAGGCAGATGCATTTTCATTCTCCTTGTCTGTCTGTTTGTTTGTTTGCTAATACTTGAGTACTGCATCAGTTTCCAGCCATTGGGATTGAGAACCACATTGTGCATCTATGTTAGTCTGTATCTTTGTAATAAGCTGCTTTGCTTTAGCAGAGGGCTACGTGATGCATGAGTGGTTCGCTCGTGGGTTTGAGTGTGATGGTGTGTGTGTGTGTGTGTGTGTTTGTGTGTGTGTCCCTGTATGCGCTGGAGGCGCTAGCAGACCCCCTATAAGGCAAACACCATTAGGGTATATAGCGGTTAAAGATTATGGTTGGATGGCTTTATTTCGCCTCTGTACCAAATTGTAGTTTCCTTAGATTTAGATTTCTCTTTCTCATAGACATTTGCCGGTAAGACATTAAGCTGTGTGTGAGTGCAAGTGTGTGTGTGTGTGTGTGTGTGTGTGTGTGTGTGTGTGCATGTGTGTGTGTGTGTGTGCATGTGTGTTTGTGTGTGTGTGAGCGTGTCACGGGATGTCACGGTGCCGATACGCCTGTCCTATTCGAGCATGCAGCCAGTGTTGGAGCTTTATCTACCACCTCATTTACAAGTGGTTACACAGGCCGATCGCAGACGTGTCACTCAGCTCGCCGTGACTAATGAGGAAGGCATGTGAGCATGTGTGCGTGTCACATGCCTTCATCTGCAAGACAGTAAATATTTTTCCAGCCATTAGAGTTAATTATTGATCTTTGTCAAGTTTCCCTGTATCCCGAGATGTGACTGAAGCGTGACTAAACCGTTCTTCATGGTTAGAGTTGCCTGTGTGCGGACCGCGAGAGCTCTACTGTGTACACATAGCATGTGTGTACATGTTTATGTAGATTTTCACACACATAATAAATGATATAGATGGTAAACTCACTACCTAAAAACACTACCGTTCACCTAGACTTCTAAACAGTATTCAATCCTGTAAAGAAATGCTGAAAATGTGTCCGACCCCCAGCCGTCTAACCACACTACAAGTACATAATGTTCCTCCTCACACTCGCTTTTCATGCACAGAAAGTGTTTGCGGGTTTGAAAACTAACAGGAAATTAAACGTCGACTAAGTTTAGAAGCGCTGTTCGGCAGATTCTGTTCCCCTCAGACTGAACTGGGGGGCTGCGTCAACATATCTCCTGTCCCGTGCTGAGCTACGCTAACGCTAATGCTAACGCTAATTCTACTATACTATTTCACAGGGTGGAATACTCACTCCATTCATGAGGTTCTCATGGTCTCCAGCTGGATGTCCATTGGCTGCCTTCTTCTGCCTAGAAAGAGAGACAAAAGAGACAAACTGATGAGCAGAGGACACAATTTGTGAGGAATCTGAAGAAAAAATAGAGCTGATAACAGCAACTCTTGGCTTTTTCTAACAGAAACAATGCTGTTTATCAAGCTGTATCACACAGACTTGTTATGAGCCTCTGGCCTTTTTCTCACTGCTTTCCCTCAGCGAGAACAACAGTTATGTTGTGAAAAGTTTTTTCATTACTAGTTTTATTCACGGCTGCACTGTTTTTACTGCGTTCTCAAAGCCAAATTGGCCGTGGGGGACGTTAGAGCTCTTAAAAAACTCTTCGGTGTATGTATGTATATATATAAAAGACAATTACTATAATACACTCTCTATATGCCAGCTCATTTTGACAGCACAAACACTCATTCATAATTGTTATATTACATCCACATTATCCCCGGGGACATTCCTCGCTGGAGCTCAGCAGAACTGAACCTCATTGTTGCCTCAGCTATAATTACGACAACTAAAAACGCCCTCTCAGGCATTCACGATATTTTCAACCTTACTATATAGATCCTGTATTTCCAGACTCTGGTCAGAGAAGCAGGATGTGTGAGTCAGGACATCCTGGCATCCCGTAAACAACACTGATCACATACTGGAGGTCAGTGGTGCTCTTTATGTGTGTGTGTGTGTGTGTGTGTGTGTGTGTGTGTGAGACGTACCCCTGGCAGCCGGCACACAGCAGCAGCAGCAGGGACACCAGCAGCAGGCCTGTGAGGGTGCTGAGGGTGACGGCCAGGACCAGCTGCCCGCCGCCCAGCCACGAGGCCACGCCGGTGGCGGCGGCCGCCGCCCCCGAGCCCGCCACGCCGGCCTCCGGCCCCCACCACACTCCACTCAGCAGCGGGGCCATGACGCATCACACTGTGGCAGGAGAGGACATCTGACAGGTACCGGCTGGGGACGCACGGCGACAAAGGGGGGGGGGGATACAGACACGGACACTTGTCACTCACCGTCATCGTAGGAGCAGCTTTTCCGCGGTACAACACATGCACTTGTCAAATCATTTCCAATGTCTTGCAGCTGTTATGTACTGCATAATCATAAAGCACTTGCATGCTATTTAAAACACATTAAAAGAGATGGTATGCTGCTCTAAGTATAATGCATTTTTAATTTTATGCTCTCCTTTCATTAATTCAGTCTCTCCAATAGACTCACTTTATTACCTTTATCTTTATTTAACAATAACTGTCTATAATTAATGAAGCCTTGGTTTGATCACCAAGTTCAGGTTCTCTCTTGTTGTAAAACATATGCAATTGCAAGCATATTGTCCAAAATGCAAGCATTTTTAAAACACAAGCAAATTTGAATCTTTTATCACAAGTTATTTTTTGTTTGATCATTTGGATTTAAGCACGATCAGCTCAGAGCAAACAAGACATTAAACACACGGCAGGATGTGCCGCATGTTCCAGTTTTCCAGCATGTTCTGCATCATCACTGTTGCCTGAGGATAAGCATCATTTAGAGAAGGATACAAGCAGCCAAACTGTGCAAACTGCGGCTTATTTGTCGAGCAAACAGCAGTGAATGGAGCCGATTTTGCTGCGGCAGCCACTGACATTTTAATCCGCCCGAAGCAGACTGCTAACGCCGCGTTCTCCTCACATCTTCACCGAAACCTTATTGCGATGCAGCTCCTGTAATCTCCCCCATCACTACCGCCTTAATAATTCAGACGGCGCGTCTCGGGTCTGCGGTGTGCGTCCAGCAGGTGGCAGCACAGGGCGGCGTCAGACTGCAGTGCAGACGGGGAGTGTGCTGCAGTGGCCCCTCACACCAGAGAGCCCCCCCCCCCCCCCCCCCCCCCCCCCCCCCCATCACCACCCCCACCGACCACCGTCTGGGGGCTCTGCTCTGCACGCAGCTCATAAGCAAGCTCATCACGTCCTCCGCGCCAAACAAGCCAAAGTTGGGTTTCACCGGACTGACGGAGCCCCTGATGCTATCGAGGCTGATTTATGGTGCTGAGTGGGGCTGCGGGTGACTCACAGTGGGGATGGAGGGAGGGAGGGGGTGGGGGGGTGGGGGGGACGAACTCTCTCCCTTTCTAATCTGAGCCTTCGGAAAACTCCACATAAAACAAATCAATGTGTGCGGGGGGACATTTGGTGCTGCGGTGTGTGGAGGGAGAGAGAGGGAGAGGGAGGGGCCGGCAGTGAGAAGATGATCAAAAAGAGAAAGTGACTGGCTGACAGGCGGAGACGGCGCACACACACACACACACACATAAAGTCAGAGGTGTTTGCTCTCTGGTTATTTATCCCGGTGCCCTCTTTTGCACGCCCTTCACCTTTCAATCATCCCGGCAAGACAGCTACAGCACACCCGGCAACAGCCCGGAGACAGTGACAGCAACATGTCTGAATATATCTCTG
Source organism: Karalla daura (assembly GCA_029224185.1). Classification (NCBI taxonomy): domain Eukaryota; kingdom Metazoa; phylum Chordata; class Actinopteri; order Chaetodontiformes; family Leiognathidae; genus Karalla; species Karalla daura. The sequence goes on along the minus strand of CM055205.1, from coordinate 8,818,774 downwards.
CTGGCTTCGTGCAAAACTCCAGTCAGTCTGAGGCAAAGTGTGTGTGTGTGTGTGTGTGTGTGTGTGTGTGTCTTTTGCCGGTGCTGAAACCCTCCATTGTGTCTCCTCGCCCATGCTAATGCTCCTGCTGCTACTGGAGGGGGGGGGCGTCTTCCAACGTCGAGGGAAGTTTGGTGGCGGATCAGACGAGAGAGCGACAGAAGCCAATTTTAACTTCTCGCCGTCTTCAAAAGGACGCTGAGGAGTTCCTGTTTTGCTACGAGAAGCCCCGGCTTGTGTTTCTCCCGGATGAGAAAACAACGGTGCGCAGCCGCTATCGGCACGAGGGGCCGGGTGGGAGGAAAAACACAACCTTACCTCGACACCTTGGATGATTAGTCAGGTTGGCCTCGCCTGGAAGAGAGCAGATAAAGAAGAAGAGAGGGGGGGTTAGGGATTAGTGCTTGCAATGAGCTGTATATTATCCCCAAAGAGTGTGTGTGTGTGCGTGTTTGTGTGTGGAAGCAAGAAGGTATGCCGGCCGAGCGAGCTGGAGAGGGAAAGCAGCGAGGGAGTTGTGAGTGTGTTTGTGCTTTCTAATACCCCCTATCAAATACATGTTTGACATGTAACAGGCTGCCTGCACACACATCCACACACACGCGGCAGCCTCCCGCCCAGTACGCCCACTCCACCATCGACCAGTCCTCCCATGTAACTGAGAAGATAACAACCGGCTGATCTCATCATGCAACACATGACATTTGATATTCAGCGCTTCGCATCATGGACACACCCGGTGGACGCGCATCGGTTTATCAGCCTGTGTGTCGTCAAACAGTCAGTGTCTGGGGCTTCAACAAGTGATACGATCCTTTTCGTCGGTTCTTTTCTCAGCTACTCAGAAAATTACTGGAAAATGGAGAAAAATGTTCCGTGTTGCACCAAGAGGGAGTCACGAACTGCGCAGAGACAAAAGATGTTCAGTCTGCTGTCGGCAGACTGAAGAAACCAGACAATATGTGAACTTGGGCATCTGATAATGATTCATTTCCCCAAATGAGACTCAGACGTGTCTTTTGAGTGCCATAACTTTCCACTGATTATTATTATGATGGTAGGTAAATGGTTCTTCAACGGTTTGTCAAAGCTCTTCGCCTACACCCATTCACAGCTACTCGCACTCACAACTGTGGCTCAGTATCTCGCCCAAGGGGACTTCAACATGTGAAGAGAGTGAAGGGGGCTGGGATCGAACCGCCGACCTTCCTGTAAGTGGCCTGGCCGTGCTGCCCCCCCTCTCCCCTCCTCTCCCCTCCTCTCCCCTCCTCTCCCCTCCTCTAACCCCTCCAGCCCTCCTGCTCTAGGCGGGACGCCCCCTGACTGGCTCTCTGTCTGGGCGGCTCGTGTCCAGGTGTCACTATGGCCGCTGTGTGCCAGCGCGCGCCTCGGTCTCTGCTGGCACTCAAACCAGAATAATTACCGGCTGCCACAGCGCGCCGTCGCCATGGCAACATCCTCCTTCATTCCCCATCAGCGCTATTTATGGTGCTGGAGAGACTGAGAGAGAAATAAAAAGAAAATCCTGTCGAAATGTTTAGACGCCGCGTACGGCGGAGGAATATCAAGCGGCCGGTGTGTTCGGGTGTGTGATTGCCTTTTTTTGTTGTTTTTTACCAAAGACGAGTTAAAGTTCAGGCTCCGGCGTGTTACTTTCCAAAGGTTTCCGCCTGCGCTGATGGCGATGGTGCGGTTGTCATGGAGACGGTGCGGAGGAAAGTGGGTCACATGGGGTCACACAGGTGGTTGTACAGCATGAGGGGGGGGATCATAACCTTCTCACTGGGGACAGATTGGCTTTGTTAGCTCCGATTCATCGTTTGGCAGAATTTGGCGGCCGCGGGATTAATTCCAAGTCTTTTATCTGTTTATAAAATCGCCAAATGGCTCTGCCCCGGCCTTATCTGCAACATCCGCGGATGGCCTGACTCGAACCTCCTCACTGCGAGACTGCAGTCAGTGCTGAAAGCTGTGGAGACTTTACAAAGCAAGCTCATGCAGAGGCTGTTCACCACCGCCTCCATTCATTTATCAACTTTTCTGTGCTTCCCTCCCATAGTGCAAACACATGCATGTGTAGGTCGACTGTTAAATCTCCAATGCCCTCCTTGCACATGTATTCATCCCGGTCCACTACACTGCATCCACCCTGGAATGAGGAACCTGTTAAGTGCAAACACAGATCCAGGCTCTGGATAAGGCTCCTGACATGTTTCCACGCTAAGCATGAAAATATGCGCGGAGCAAACCATCCTTCCTTCCCTCTCAGGAACGCGCCACTTTCCTGAACACTTGATAGATGCGAGACATAAAAAGCTCTGGAGAATCTTCCTCAGAGTGGAAAACTCCTCGCAGGACGCCGCTATGTGATACCAGACATCGCGCCAAGGTCTACAACCGTACCCTCTCTCTCTCTCTCTCTCTCTCTCTCTCTCTCTCTCTCTCTGCGATGTCATTCTCTCTCTCCGGCTTTCATGAAAGAAAACAGAAGCCTTGGAAGAGAGACAATCAGTGTGGCTCGTCTTGCGTTTCGTGCCATAGAAAATAAATGACTGGAAAAGCCATTTGAGAAGGAATGCGCTTTGGGATATAAAGGAAGAAATTCTACAACACAGCTGCACTTACACACACACACACACAAACCAGACAGACCTGGGATGAACCAAAACCCAAGGTAAAGGCAAAGAAAAAAAAGAAGAATTCAGTCCTGCTGCTCCACAGGCACAGACTCTGACACTGCAGTGAAGCACACACAGGTCTGTGTGTGTGTGTGTGTGTGTGTGTGTGTGTGTGTGGGTTTCATCTGTTGGACAAGCTGTCGGACGACAGAGAAGGATGGAGGTGGAAAGGAGGGAAGGAGCAGCCGCAGGCAGAGCGTTGCTCCGGCTCTCTCTGGCTGCGTGACGCCTCCCTCGGCGGGGTCCCGAGGCTGCAGCGCAGACAGCGTTTACAGCTGGACCGGGCTGAGGAGGAACCGGCCCCGGGAAGCTTCTCAGAGGAGAGCCACAGGCATCTCCACAATAATAAATAATCCCTCTTTTTGGGGTTGTTTTTTTTTTGTTTTAGGAGGGGGAAAAAAAAGAAAAGTCGCAATTTTCTCTCCCAGCAGCCGTGCTGGTGTGGTGCACTGCGGGAGCAAAGCACCATCTTCTGAAATGATGAAAGCAGTGAGGAGGAAAGGAGACGAGGGTGGGAGTTTATTCCAAAATAGGAAAAGAAGAAGACTTTTTTTTGTGGTGCATCATATGGGGAAATGACTCAGTCATTGTTGTTGTTGTTGTTGTTAGTGGTGCTACAAAGGCGTTGTATGCAAATGTTTTTCTGCGATGGCTCCGAGCTGCAGCAACACACGTGTGTACACACAGTAGGCATCTAACAATACGCACACACAGATCGACCAAGTCTGAGGCCTGCAGCTTCTCCGGGCCGTTGTAAACAAGCGGGTAGTGAATTTCAAACAAGGGTGTCTCGTTTAGAAAGAAGGGGAAGGCCCCCACTGACGACCTCCATCTCCATCCCGTCCTCTCAGGTTTTCACCCCCAGCGTGCAGCCTCACGCCCCAGCATTGTTAGAGCCTCCTCTCTGTGGATGTCATGATATCAATGAGCTGCCAATCAGAGAGAGCAATACCTATACAGATACTGATATCAAGGCACGTATGTATGTATGTAAGATGGAAACAGGAACAGTTGTTTGTACAGCTCGGGAGGAGGACAATGGTCGTTATAGAGGCTGAGGAAACAATGAGCGAGGCCACGTCGCATAATATACAACCCACTGACCATCTTGTGTCCTGGCCGCGGGGCCATTTGGGTGGTGGGGGTGGGAGAAATAAGGAGGGGGGAGGGGAGAAGAAGAAGGATGGAGGACTGCTGCCAAGAGAGCAGAGAAGGGGAAGATAAAGAGAGAGAGAGAGAGGGGGAGAGAGAGAGAGAGGGGGGGGGGTCATCAAGATGAACCGAGACAATAACGCGGCCAGGAGAAAACAGAGGCTGGAGAAAAAACAATGACTCGACAGTGAAGGGACACATGGAGCATGTAGCGGTACACAGGGAACACAGGAAGGGGAGCACAAAGGTGTCTGTGTGCGCATAGTCATAGTGACACAAATACGTACACACACACACACCCACACACACACACCCACACCCACACACACATACACACACACACACACACACCCATCCCCTGGGAGAACTAATGAAATACAACCCCCCACAGGCTGCAGCGCAACACACACCCTGTCCTCACACACACACACATGCAGAGACAACCATATCTGTTGAGTCAAACGCAAATATGGAAACCCACAAGTGTCAGTTGTCCAGTTTGTGTGTGTGTGTGTGTGTGTGTGTGTGTGTGTGTGTGTGTGTGATTACAAATCTCATGCACTGATCACATTCACTAATCAGTGTCCGTCTGCATGTGCGCAGGTGGCTCTGATCAAGGGACATAATTCATGTTGCCGTGGCAACGCGGCCCATCCTTATAGAGTTAATGGTTTTAGCATGGGGGAAAATTGATCCATCTCCCCTAAAGGAAGGGGGGGGTGATTGAAACTGCATATTTTAGCAAAAGCTCTCCCTCACCTCAACATACACACACACACACATATTGTTTTGTGTCTCCCTCTCCTTGTATTACACGTGTTACATCTTCATCCTCACATGATCCTGCGCTCCTCCTCGCTCCCTCTCAGTGCGGAGCCGGACCTGCTATCAGCAGCATTTATATCGATCTCCCGCTGGGGACGCATTTTGCGAAATATGAGGTTTTCTTTTCTTTTTTTTTTTTTGTCTCCCCCTGGACAGATAAACGTTTCGGTCCCCGCAGATTCGCAGGGAAGCAGCTCCCGAGCTTCTTATCTTCCATTCGGCGACGATGCTTTGATTCTCCCTTTGTTTCCCCTGCATGCAGATGGGGAACGCACTGGGGGAAAAAAAACGACATTGTGTCTGCCTCGCAGTGATTCCCTCTCCTCTGTAAAACCCTTTCACAGGATGGCAGCGTGGCTCTGTGTGAGTGTGAGGGTGAGTAACCGGAGACTCGGGTTTCAAGAATCTCAGCCTCCATCTCACGAGCTGCAAAGACACAGAAGCGGCAACATGTGTCTCGTGTCTTCACCGTAAATGACAGCGTCGCCCCTCTCCCAGAGCTCTCCCCCTCCCCTCTGCCCTGCCTCGACCCGGGCGCAGTCCGCCCGGGCCTGCGTGCATGCGGAGGCCTTGTGTAAACATGTGTGAGCGCCTGTAAAAATCAGCCTCCAGTTAATGTCACACAGCCCCCTGGGAGGGAAACATTTCCGCTCTTCCACTGCTCTTTATTTTTCCTCCGAGGACACTGATGACCGTGAAGCCTTTCGAAAGGCTTCTTTTTTGTGGGCCAGAAATGACTGCATTTTAATTGGATGAGGACGAAGCTGCAACTCAATTGAGGCCGGATATCCTCCGGTGTTTTTCTTATCCGACTGCTGTTTAGGAGAGCGTTCGGCTCTGAATTTCAGGGCATTTTTGTGACAGACAAAAGACAGTGACCTTACTTTAGATAACTCAGTCTCAATGTCTCAATTTCTGAGGTTTTTCATGCTTTTTTTTGTCTACCCTTCCATTAGTTTCAGGCGAGAAGAGGAATGAGTGCAAATCATAGACTGTATATAAAATATGGACGTAGCGGTCAGGTCAAGCTAGCAGGAAAGGGACTTTACTTGCTGTACCGCTGAGATCCGCTAGGGCTGGTTCCAAAAAGATATACATTTCACGACTCAAAATGGTTTATTTAGTTCTGGCTGGGTTATTCTCCAATAGCCAGGATGGATGGTATGTATAAGTGGGTGCGTTGAGGTTGGCAGAGGTCAAAAGTTAGATTCTCTACTCACTGCTCCATCCCTGTCCTCTCATAAAAATATGGTATCTTCTGGATTCAAGATGGCTGCACCATGTGAGTCAAACTCTTAACTTCAAAAACAGCCCTTCACAAACCAATGAGTGACGTCATGGCGGGCTGGGGCTTGGTCTAAATCCAGGTGCAAAGACCACCATCGGCCAAATGCCGTGTATTTCACCAGTCGTGCCATAACAACGGGCAGGCTTTGATAAATGTGGCAGCAGAAACCAATGGTAATTTGAATGTCACTCTCCGGACTTTCCCCATGATTTTGCAAGAGTGAAAGAAAGCCAGCCATGGCGGGACACTTTATTAATGCTGAAACAGAAATCTCAATGTCAGGAGCCCTGAAAAAGCTGTGTTGCAGTTCTGTTAAGAAGCCCGAAAATTGCTGTTTAAAGAAGTCGGTAGTGCTGCCTTTTCTACTTTTACTTTCAACATTCCCTCTCTGTCTGCATTGGTTTTCTCAGAGTATGCTATTTTCCTCCCACGGTGGAAAAAATCAATTAGCATTCTTAGGTTGATTAAAGACTTAGTGAATCTGTATGCGCCCCGTGATAGATTAGCAACCTGTTGAGGGCGTATTATCTGTCTTTGCTCTAGTAAAATGAAGGATGGATAGTAAAGTGGTGTTAGAGGAAGTCAGGAGTACCACACACTGAATGTTGAAGTTTGCGAGAAATTGAGCACACCCAGAATACTTGTGTATGCACAGTTGATAAATGAGATGAATCATCTCTCTTTTAGCCCTAGCCGAATGTTGTAGCTTTCCATTAAAGTGGTTCAGACTCGATTCGGAGGTTCACCTGAGGTCACAGCGGGTACAGTGCGAGTGCGATGCACTGTTAGAACAGTCAGAACACAATCTCTCTTGTCTGCGACCTCTTGCAGCCTTTCAATTTCAGTTCCACTTTTCTATCTTTCCCTTCCTTCCTTTCATCCCCATAAGAACGGCTTCTCAGAACTCCCCGGTTTTGTTTCTCTCACACACGATAAATCTTTCAATTCCGATGCCGTGTCACACACTCCCTCTGTTCCCCAAAAAAGGGGAAGTGCACAGTGTGAAGAACCTCACCCATCAGTAAAAACATCTCTGCGAGCACCTCCCAAAACCAGGACGGGCTGAAACTTTGCTGGCACGATGTTACCGCTTCTTCTTTTCTTCTTTTCTTTCCTTTTTTTTTTTTTGCAGCGTCGCTCAGCAAGCAGACATCAGTTAAATTGAAATGTAATGAACTGAGCCGAATTACACAGGGGCCTTTTTTGTTTGTTTGTCCTGACGAAGCACTTCTACTCCGGCGGCTTCAGCAGAGAGACGTCACCGTCGCCCGGCTAATAATGAAACGCTTCGCAAAATACGTCGGCAAAACTGTGCAGCCGGGCACATTCCCTGTGATTAAACAGCCCAGCCAGGCGTGACACCCAAATATGTAAATGGGAGCGCGGAGCGTGAAGAAAACGGAGACGGATCGCTGTAATGATGCTCTGCATTGTAAGCGACCTTCTCCGCACACACACTAATGGAGGGTCGGAGCGGCTGAACTGTTGAACTCTGGGAAGCTGCGGACAAAGAGCGTCTATGTCTGAATGACTCCAACTGACTGCCATAAGATGACAACCACCCACCCACAAAGCACACACACACACACACACACACACACGCACGCACGCACGCACGCACGCACGCCTCTGATTAGGAAGCGGAGGGTGAACGACGGCACGCATAAAATGTCTCCATCATTGTCACCTTGAGATGAAGATTAGCGTTGGAGTGAATGAGGAGTAGATGCGAGCACATCATTATTCAGCAGCACTGGCCTTTATGTGTTGAACGGCAGCCAAGATAAAGGGATTATCAGGGTGGATGGAAACGGATGAAGGGCGTCATGTGTGCATGTGTGTGTTGGCTGCTAATAAGATGCAACAGATGCCCGTAGAGGCGTGATCTCACGGACACGCACCCATCAAAGACGCATTAACAAGCGCCGATGCCGTCCGTCCGCCCGTCCGTCCGTCCACTCGTCCTCTGAGTCTCTGGGACACATGAGCTATAGCGCGTTGGAGGCTGAAAAACGGCCACGCAGCACTTCATTTATCTCCTGTGACACCAGCCTTTTGGACAAAAGGCACGGTGCAACAGGGGGAATTAATAGGAGGTGGGTGTCTCAGTGTGTGTGTGTGTGTGTGTGTGTGAAGGGAGGGGAGGGGGGCTGAAATGGAAATGTGAGCTCTCTTTACGAGGCTCTGGCCACGGCAGGGGGTCGGTTATTAGCCGACCCAGACAGCGCGAGTGGCAGGGGGTCGGACCTTTTCAACCCTCCGTAGCAATGGGCTGGAGCAAGGTTTGGCAGCGCATGTGAGAGACACAATTTTAGAGTGCTAATAAGTGTGTGTGTGTGTGTGTGTGTGTGAGGGGGAGATTGAGGAGGAGAGAGGAGGGAGGGAGGATGGGGAAGAGTCAGGAACGAGAAAGTGAGCGATGAGACGGAGGCTGAGGCTGAGGGCCGGCTCAGGCAGCCCGTGACCTTTCGGCGCGAGACATTTTTCAGACACTCTTCTGCCGGCTGGAATTGTTTAATATCAAACAGCACGCACGCACTCATCCCGACTTCCTCCCCCGTGCACCTTGTGCTCGGCCTCACACGAGCTGTCAGTTCATTCATGCACGATCTGGTTTCAATGTTGTCCCTGGATCGACTGCTGACTTCTCACTCCAGGATCAACGCTGCAAACAGCCACTCGACGGCTCTTTGCATGTCCAGATGATCAGTGTTGATTCTAAGAGCATTTGCGGGGTGTGGGAATCACAAAATTCTGGGTATGGAAGAAATAAACGTGTGAAAAACAGATGTTAGGAGACGTGTTTGGCAGTGATCTGCATGGAAGAAGTGCTGCAGATTGGTGGTGAGTCGTTGATCCAGGGACACAACTTTGCATTAATTCACACACCAAGGTGCATCTCTGCCCTCTATATCCTCTCTCCCTCTTTGTCTCATCTGTCGTTCTGCTCCCCCTCTCCACCTCGCTCTCCACCTTTCTCTCTCCGGACCACAGCATATTCAACACGTCTGCTGGCCCGTAAAGATATGGTAAAATATGGAGGCCTGCAGGGACTCAAAGGGCATATCTCCAATCAGGAGCAGCAGTAGTGGGGGGTGGCCGGCTGTGGGAGGCCGTGGGGGGCAGGCTGAGCCCGAAAATTCATTGGCAACCTCTATAGGAGGAAATAGGTGGGGAGTGATGGGGGAGGACAGAGAGAGAGAAGGGGGGGGTGTGCATGCTGCAATACATGGCAACCGTCAGACAGCAATCTTCACGTTTCTGGTCGGCATCCGCACGCCTGAGCAACTCTGGGAGATTACGCAGCGGCAGATGCGCTTCTGCCTCCACCTCTTTTTTTTCCTCAAAAATTCCATTTGATTTCTCATTCCACAAGCCGCATGCTTTCTTCCTATCTCACGCAAGCAAAAAGGGAGAGGTGTTCAGTGACGAGAGGCACTCCTGGGTCGGGAGGGGAGGGGATCAAAAGCGAGGAGGCGCACTGGAAAGAACCAGCGTCGAGATTGGATTTTTTCTTTTTTTTTTTGTTACCATTTTTACAGAACCGGGCCTGGTTTAGCTTTAGTTATCCTTGGCACTGTGCTAGATAGTGGGAAAATCAGGACATGATCCACATATCATCCAAACCATTGTTTGAGGGAAGAAAACTCGGCCACGGAAAAGTATCAAAAGAAGACTTCAAGTAATTCAAGACTTTGAATATCAAAGCAGCATAACCGAAACAGGATGTCGCGATGCCACAATCAAAAGACGCTTTACTCTGATTAGCTTCCACTCACATGAATGATTACGTGACTTCACAGTCTTTGCCGAGTCACTTTTACGCACTGTCTCCATCACCTGTTGTTGGTCTATGAAGACATTACACGAGCAACATGTCTCTCTGCACAGACACGAGACAAACGACGCATAATCACACGACTGAGCCTTTCCTACCGACTGGTTTCCGCTTTCAAAACAGCTTGTTACGAAGGCGGAAGCCAAATCCCGTGTAATGAATATCCAACAGGAGAGAACAGCTATTAACAAAGCGGCGGTGGCAGCCACAGCCCCCTTCTCAAATCAGTTAATGGGGGCAGCTCGGCACGTCCCGGGAGAGCTCTGCAAACCAAATGAAGCGACTGAGTGCGCATCAGAGCAGCAAACAGAACGCCTGCTGGTGGCGGAAAATCTGCTGTCAGTCACACACTCACACACATGATTATTTACGCATACAAAGACGTGCACGCACATGGGAATTTAGTCAGGATTTTTCAGCGGGGAACACACACACACACGCAGACACACACACACACACACGCAGACGTAGAGACAGGGAGCCGTCTGAATAGAGATGGAGCAATTAGCAGGCAGCAGACATCAGTGGGACGGAGAGGGATGGAGGGAGAATACATTAAAGCGCTGGGCGTGCGGGCAGCAGCCTGAGAGGAGGGGGAAAAAAAAAAAAACCCCAACTGAGACACCTTCACACTCTGACACTTTCAGGGAGGCTGAGGCAAGCCAGAGGCAAATCCATCCTGACACGGTGGGTGGATAATGTGGCAAAACGGGTGGAGGCAGCGGGGACGGAGGCAGTGAGGGGCGATGCGCAGTGATATTATTCGCAGGGTGACGCTGGGGAGGAAAGAGGAAAGCTGCACTTCCAGAGGATGAAAAGTGCCGAGAACGGGCAATAAAGGAGACACCAGATGTGCCTTCATACAGAGAAGCAACAAAACGCGGTATCTGAAGAGCTTCAGCACTCACGGATGTGGATCCTAAAAGCCTGGCCTCGAAGCTTTTAAGCAAATAAGTGAGAAAAAATATATCTGGCTCCAGATTCAGAAATATAATAAGATGTGGCTTTTACCTTTTACCCATCTTTTGGTAAATGGACTCTTTTTTTTACAAAGCACCTTCCAAGTCCTTTATAAACACAAGTCACATTCCCATTCATACCATCTGCTTAACCAGTAGCTTTAACCACTCACACATTCACTCACTGAGCATCAGAGGCAGTCTGGGGGCTCAATAGATCGTCCAAGGATAGTTCAGCATAGAGGCTGCAGGATGGGCAGGCTGGGGATTAAAGCATAGACCTTCCCACTTGTGGACCTGTTGCCCACTTCTGCTCTCGAGGCAAATAAGAGAGATGAGAACATGTTGAACCAAGTCTCTTTCTGTTATAAAAACAATAACAAGTCAAAGTGTCCCTCTTATTTTCCCATAGTGTCATTATTTTATTTAGAGGGCTTTGTCATTTCCCCTTTAATTTGTCTGTCCTTTAAACCACCACTGTGCACCCCCTCAGTCCACACACACACACACACACACACACACACACACACACACACACACACACACATACACAGATGTAAACAGTCTAGACTCTAACCAGGCAAACACTCTGTCAAAGTGCCCCTCAATATCAAAGTGCCATTACAGCAGTTGTAAATTACCTCTCAATGCTCCAGACCATGCACTCGTATTTGGCCATTAGCAAAGCCCTGGACACTTAACACACTGGCACACACACACACACACACACACACACACACACCCACACACACACACATACAAACACACACACACTCCACACAGCTCTGACCCCTCGAGTGCAGCGGATGGTGATTTCAGCGCTTCATATCGCTCACTCAAACGTGAAGTGCAGCATATGACATGATGTCAGAGTGATAATGACTTTCTCTGCTGTCTATCAGTGTCACATCAATTATCATGACAGAGCAATGTCAGAGCAAACAGGAAGTGATCACTCGGCAGAAGAAATGTTCAAATGAAAACAAATGGGAGTCCAGAGATCAAAAAGGCAGCCAGTTGAGCTGACACGGCAAGAAAGCACGAATTTGTCTCTTTAAGGAGGAATTAACAGTCTGAGCGGAGCCAGAGTGCAGATTGTAGATTTTACTCCTAAGCTGCTTGGACAGAAAAACTGACATCTGTAATCCCCCCCCCCCTCGTGTCCACATACGACAGATGCGTTGTGGAACGTTTCTTCGAAAGGGAACACCAGTTTGCTCGGACAACTTGGCCCTGAAAATGCACTTGTGAGGGCCTCATGGTTCACACCGTGGCCGTGAGCGTCGTCCGGGAGACGCTCAAGGTTAAAGAGTCCACCAGGATGTGTGTGTTTGTGCAGGGGGAGAAGTTTGATTGGGTGTAAGCTCTGGTGTGGGGACAGTTGCCAATTGTATTCCAGTGAGGAGTCTAAAAATACCCCTCCACACACACACACACACACACATACCAACAAGAGCATGTACCTTCCCAGGCAAATAAGCTGGGGAACAGAGGATAGGGAGAGGGATTCCCGTGAGGAATCAGTGGAATGTAAACAGGCCACACACACACACACACACACACACACACACACACACACAGTCAAAGTGCTTAATCAGAGGCCGTGAGACGTGAGAGGCCTCATCTGGAAAAAGATGGCCCGGAGAGCAGTGCACTTTGCTGGGACTGTCCTCTCGGTTTACCCCACTCTGTCCTCGCACCGTCCTCCACGGCGCCCCAGGAGAGCCTCCAGGAATGCAGCTGCATGCTGGGAAATACAGTAAGTCAGCCCGAGTTCCACGATTTGTTGTGCACCAAACATCCTGTATAAAACCCTGGGAGTGGGGTGGGGGGGGTAAACACAGTCCCAGTCGCTCACTTACACACACTTCACCTTAATCCTATGTGGAGCTTGGATCAGTGATACCTCCCTTAGTCTCGTTAATAAAACGCTCCGGGTCACACACAGTTTTGTCCACAGTGTGTGTGTGCGTGCGTGCGTGCGTGCGTGCGTGCGTGCGTGCGTGCGTGCGTGCGTGCGTGCGTGCGTGCGTGCGTGTGTGGAGGCTCGTCACTCAGCAGCAGTTCACAGGGCAGCGTGTTGGCCGGCAGCGTGAACATGACATGGTGTGTTTTTAATAATGCGTCTCCAAGCTCCCCGTTGCCTTTGACACTTCCTCGTCCCATATGACGCTATTGTTGTGTTATTAGAGCCTATGGCCCACATAACCAGCTGCTCTAGAAATGACTTTCTGGGTCGTGCGAGGATTACTGTAGGGCTAACGCGGCGGCGCACACTCCTGAGGGCCGCAAATGGGTCACACGCTGTCTCGGCCCTCGGAGCGGCACGAAACAATGGAATAAAGTGAGGAACCTGCGAGTTGACTCCTTAGGGAGCGTACATTCATAAGGGGAGGGTAGGCGGGAGGGGGGGGCTGTTTGCACTTCATTAGTAGGAACAAGTCTAGACGAGCGAAAGTAAACAGCAGCTAATTTCCTGTGTTTTGGCTTCTCGCGGCCTTGCCCCTGCGGTCACGCTTCACGCTCCTCCAGAGTTAGCACTCCTCCAGTGTTAGCATTCCTCCTAGGTTAGCGCTCCTCCTGAGTTAGCGCTCCTAATGAGTTAGCCCTCCTCCAGAGGTAGTGCTCCTCCTGAGTTAGCGCTCCTAATGAGTTAGCCCTCCTCCAGAGTTAGTGCTCCGCCTGAGTTAGCGCTCCTCCTGAGTTAGCCCTCCTCCAGAGTTTGCCCTCCTCCTGAATTAACGCTCCTCCAGTTAGCGCTCCTCCAGTTAGCCCTCCTCCAGTTTGTGGTCGCTCCATGCTATTGTTCGGCTGACAGGCCGCTAACAAATAGCCGCTAGCTCCCTGTGTGTCTGTGGCTGCCAGCGCTCGCCACAAACGCTGCAAACACAGCTCCCCGCCGCTTTGAAGTCGTCCGCCTTCAACTGGGCGGACTCCCATTGTTTTTCCAAGTCGGGGGTTCTTTCTTTAGCATGCAGAGGACTGCTCTCGACCTCACTATAAATTCCTTTTAAAGTGTTTTTCTTTTTTTGTTTGACTGCAAAATTGGCTGACATGTTTGTTTAGGGAAAAAAAAACCTCACGGCTGACGGGAGAGAAACACAGAGGAAGCATCAAAGCTGTGGAGGATCGCGCTATTTTTTGATAGCTGGCAGGAAAAAGGAGAATGCGTTGTTTTTTTTTTTCACTTTGAGGAGCGAATTCCCCCGCGGTGACTCAGGAACCTAAAATCCAGGAAAACGTCAAAGGAGGAAAGACTCCAGGATTTGAAGTAAAAGATTAACAGTGGAAACTTGCCTTGGATAAGTGCCGGAAGGCTCGTTTCATCGCGACCTTTTGACTACCACAAGTGAAGCATCATATTGCTTCAAAACGCTCCTACGCTACGGCTTCCTTTACTTCTTTAATTAAAAAGAGTCCGCGTGATAAAACAACACACTTTATGTCCTCCCTCTGGTCTCACGTTGCACTGTGCGGTCATTAAGGCTCATTACATCAGTCTGCAACAGTAAAAGTGTCATGCCCGGGGCTCTTTTCATGTGCTGGTCCGTAAAGGTAAAGAAAGTCATAGCAGATGTTTGGAGTTGGTCCAAGGGGCCTCCCCCCGCCCTCCTCATCCTCTTAAGATTTCTACAGGAAATGACATAGATTGAAAGGAAGGGATGCAGGAGAAGATGTGAAGGGGGCACAAGCTGCTGGGAGACTCAATTTGCCCTCCTGAGAACGGGAAGGCATTGACCTTCGATCTCCAGCAGATCACAGTCCAACCAGAGTGGGGAGAGGGATCTCTATAAATAATGAATCCATGCAGGGATCAGCTGATCCACAGGATGACTGGCTAATGAGCTTGGGATCTGCTGAGCGGAGAGCACATTATCTCTGAGGGAACATTGATCTTGTTTGCTCGTAAAAGATGGGACCAAAGGCAGGATGTGAGGAAATCAGTGATGTATGCGACATATGTTACAACCTGGACTCAAACCGGCGACACACATGGTGCTCATCAGTGCGTTGACCCGTACAGAGGAAGTGCTGACAGAGCAGCCAAGCCCATACTGTACACACTAGAGTCAGTATTATATAAGCTTCATGCTCCTGGAGTCCAGAGGGAGAGAAACAAGAGAGAAACTTAATGGATCTGACGTTAGTTTTGATAGAAATAGCAGAGGTTGGACTGTCTCCTGCAGTCATCACAGGAGCTGAGTTTATTGGTCAATCTCAAGCAAATTTAACTGGCTTTTGTAAACAGAAGCTGATGGATTAGCTGCCAAAGATTCACTGGCTCCGGCTCCACTCCGGTTGCAGCCTGGGTAACACGACGCTTGTACGGATACGTGACAATCAATAAACTCATGGATTTCTTTTAACGTCATTATCAAGTAGGAGTGATCCAAACGAACGTCTGCCGACAACAGGCGTTTCTGTGTTTGATCTCACGGTGTATTGACTTCCATCCGATCTGTTATTTTAATGCGCGGGGTCGTCTTTGATGCCTCGCGGCGAACATCTGTCGCTACGCCGGTCCCTCCATAAATGATTCATCAGTTCATTTAGAAAAAAAAAATCAATAGATATTTAAGCTTTTATGAGTTTCTCCTCGTCAGCACGTCTCTCTGTTAGCCCTGTGTTGCATCAGTGCGCGCCCACGCGTTTGTGTGTGTGTGTGTGTGTGTGTGTGTGTGTGTGTGTGTGTGCGTGTGTGTGTGTGTGTGTGTGTGCGTGCTGCATGACAAGCGCACATCGAGCGAGGCTTGTTGAACAGCCGTCCTGATGTTCAGAGGGAGGATGACCTCCTCGGGTCCTGTTATCTCTCAACCGAGCCACATTCCCCTCACGGATTACAATGTAGAGCAGCGACCTCAGAGGCACCCGCATGTCACACAAAGTCTGGAATGTGGCGTGCAGATACATACACACACACACACAGATTACCTGTGATGACTGGAAGGCCACCTGAGTGTGTGTGTGGATGTGGGTGTGTGTGTGTGTGTTGATGTGTCTGTGCATGTTTGGCCCCATGACAAGTCTGTGCAACGACCTCTTAACCGGTGCTTAAACTTTGCACTTGCTAATACTTACACTGTTGTACTCTCATCCCTTGATAGGGTGAAGAATGCAGAGTATTTTTTATTGTTAAATCTGGGGTTAAGCTTTTTGTCACTTTTCTGCAAAATGCCTTCATGTGAATGAAGATACAAGCGACATACTGTGGTTTCGCTGGAAAGAAGAGAATGGGAGTTTACTGTCAATATGTGCTGTAGCATTGAACTGATCCGGTAATAATTTTATAGTAACCATTTGGTAATCCTGTAGTTATTAGAGGCTGTAAGCCTGTGTTTACCCTTCGTATCTGGGAGGCTTTTGTAAAGTAAACCCTGTCCTCACCCTCCTCTGCCAGACTCAGCCCAGCTGGGGGGAGCGATGTAAACATTTGTAAAGCTGCCGCGACCCGGGGCGGGGGGTGAAGGCAGGGGGGCGGGGCTTATTTTCGGTAGTGGAGTATCTGTCTTGACCCGCCTGTGGTCCAACATTTGGTGAGCTATGATGTTGAGCATTCGCAGGAAGTCCCAGGTAGCCTGTGACTAAAACGCTGCCAGCTGCTGTGGATGCCTCAGCAGCGAGTCACTGGCAGCAGCAGAGTGATGAACACACACTCACCCCCACACACACACTCACCCCCACACACACACACACACACAGACACACACACACACATAATGTAGAGGGAAAGTTGTGTGTGTGCGTGTCCTGCTCATTGGTTGTAATTCTCCCATAATCCTTTACTCTACGAAATGACACAGCTGCCAGACATATCCTCTTTGCTGGCGCCTCAACCCTCCACTCCTTTCCTCTCTCTCTCTCTCTCTCATTCTCACCCACTCACACACACACACACACATCCTAGAAGTGCGACACATCTTTAGAACAATCCCGAGCGATCCATCCTGAGGCCCCATCATGTTTATTTATGCAGCCGTAATAATAAATGACGTTCTATTAAAAGGATTCAATTGACTCGGGCTCACAAATGCGCACGTTTATCACCGGGACAAATCCAATAACTGTAAACAAACAGGAAGCCCTTCCATAAAACACCATTTGTCATCTACTAATTATGACAGGAGAAGAATCACAGTTGCTTGGAACTGAAGGAGGAGGAGGAGGAGGATGAGATGGCGTGGTCGCTTCCTGTTTGCCGGGACAGGCCACACCCTGTTTATTCTGGGGTTTTATTTAACGCACACACATGGACACACACACACACAAATCCAGCTTCCTAATCCAAAAATCGTTTGGAATTAGACCCGGAATTAGTGTCTTGAAATCACTGTTGCTCGCCTGCCTTTTTTCAGTCGCACCTACTGTACGTAACAGGGATGAAAACAGGTCCGTCTGCAACAAACTCAGCTGGGAACCCTCCGTAGTTGCATCACTGCTGGTGTGTGTGTGTAAGCCCGGCGACTCACTGCCACGCAACGCGAGTGTTAAAAAAACAAAACCCGCACCTACACGTTCGCCAAGCATGGAATAAACACGCCGAGATCCAAGGGGAGCAGGGTGAGACGAGGAAGAGGGAAGGGGGGGGGTCAGGAAACTGAGATACGGAGCGCCCACATGCCTGGCTGGCACTTTGCTGATGCCAGTCTGTCCATCCGTCCCCTAGCAACCCCGTAACCCGGGGCGACGGGGCCTCGGCGATGAACAGGCACAACAGAGCCCGGCCGCCCTCCTTTTGCTTGTTGCCAAGAGGCTGATAATGCAGACCTTTCAGACCCTCACACACACACATACACACACACACACATACACACACACACACACACACACACTCATGAGCAGTATCAGGGAGGAAAGGAATGTTCAAAATAAAAAGAGACACAAGATGCGTAACTGCAATTCAGTATACTTACAGCAGCTCATCTCATTGCACTAATGCAAGTGCACACATTATACCTGTACATACTGTAGGTGCTGCTTATTTATGCACCCGACCTTGTTCATTTTTGCACCTTGCGTGAGGTGCATAGCTACTTGGCAGTAAACAAAACTTGTTCTGATCAGGATGCAGTTTGACTGTCGAGGCGCGCCACCTGTCCAGGCCGTCTTCCCTATGATGTGAGAGACGGTGCGGGCATTGATTCAGGACTGTGAATTGAGACGTCGCGGTGATGCCTGTGTCTCAATCTTTGTCTAGTATGAGCGGAATAAATGAATAGTTAATAACGAGTCAACCTCCCGAGCCTATTTACGAGGCTTAGATGCTTTCGCACTAATGGGCTAGGAAGGAGGAGAAGCTTGTGCTCAACCTGCACACAAAAACCGCCCGCTCGCTTCCTTCCTTGGACGGCGTTGGCGAAGTGATTGAGTTACCGGGGCAGTCGATGCGCTCCGTCACGTCGAGGAGAGAGGGGATCGATGCCGCTACAGGATCCATTCATCGGCAGTTAACAGCGAGGGACCATCCAACGAGGCCTGTTGGCAAACAGCCGCCAGACGTCGCAGCGCCGGGCTCCCCCGGGGTGGAGACGCGCGTCTCCGCGTTCAAGACAAAGAGCATCCATGGCACGCTCGAGGAGAGGCTCGGCGGCTCTGTGATCCGGATTCCCCGCGACTGAATCCGTGCACGCTCAGCACAGAAACGTCAAGTCGAGTGAGGCGCGAGGCCCGGGCTCCCGCAGACGAGAGGGGAGGGAGGGGGGGCTTGTATGGTAACTTCCAGCCATCAGCCGATGTGAGACGACAGCGCGGAAAACAAGGGGGGAGAAGAGGAGCCGGGGCGGAGCGGCGGCGTGGACGTGAGGACAAATGGGATGTGAAGTTTCTGGAACAGCGGCCGACAGCTGCTGCGCTGCTACTTTCACTGGCTCGCAGAGGAACATTACACCACCTCCATGACTGTTACAGCACCAAGTCGCGGAGGATTCTGTGTGTGTGTGTGGGTGTGTGTATGTGTGTGTATGTGTGTGTGTGTGTGTGTGTGTGAGTAGCGAGCAAATGCCGAGTCATTAGCGGTGTTGCTTTCAGCGTACAGCGTGCTTAATGAGAGGGCACGGCCACGCTGTCTGAGTGATTGGTTACTGTGGAGGCTGAGGGCCGACACTGATTTGTGTGTGTGTGTGCGTGTGTGTGTGCGTGTGTGTGTGTGTTTGGAGGGAACAGCGTGTGTGAGAGCGAGACACCAGAAGAGGCCACGTTTATTTTAAAGCACAAAACTCTGGGAGTCTGAACGCCACCCAACAGCCATGGAGGCAGGGGTGTGTGTTCCACAGCCAAAGTCTACACACTTTGTTGTGTGTTTTTTCTCTTCTTTACTTTTCTTTTTTTTTTTTTAACAAGGCATTGTGCGGCTGAGGGAAGCCTAAAAATAACCTTCATAACATGGTTGAAAAGCACTCAATCCCCCTGCCTCATTTGTCGCTCTGAGTCACACTTTTAATTTCCCGCTTTATGAGCGGATGTGCGTGTGTGTATATTACCACGAGACCTTGTGTGTGTGTGTGTGTGTGTGTGTGTGTGTGTGTGTGTGTGTGTGTGTGTGTGTGTGTGTGTGTGTGTGTGTGTGTGTGTGTGTGTGTGTGAGTGCCGTCAGGAGGGAACGGTGATTTGAGCTCTGACGGGAGCAGAACGGCAGAAGCGTCAGACGTTACATACGTGCAGGCCCGCAGCTCTCCCACTGGAGCCCGGGTTTATCGAAGGCGACACCGGAGGACTAAAGCCGGCCATGTCGACTGGGAGATGAAAGCTGCCTCCTTGAGTGGGAACAACGCTCCCAGCATTTATTCAATCTCCAGCGAGAGGCGGCGCCGACCTGCGTGTAATTAATCATGGGTATCAATGACTGCCAACAGGTCCGAGAGAACCAGCGCGTGCCGATTCATTAATTAGCTGATCAACAGGTGACGAGCCAGCCACCGTCCCGCTGGCAGGATGAGATGATGATATTTTGCAGTCACAGGACAAATTAGAAGTGATTTGATGGACTACAGAGGAAACTAGAGGACGAATGATGAGACTGACAGTTTGTCTGGACACGGACACAAAATTTTCCTACTGCAATTTATGTAACAGACTGAGACTGTGCTCTCCAGGGCCAAACACAAGGATCCAATTTTCTAATCAGACACCCATTCAGATGATCCAATTTTCCCCCCAAAACAATGGAGGATTACATCCTCCCTTCTGAGCTGGGAACACTGTGGAGACCGGTTATGATCAGACATCATAGTGCTGAGACTTGATGTGACCTGTGAATCAGCATCTAATGGGGTTTGACTACAGCTTGGATGTCCTGCAGTCACTTCCTACTCCGTAGGAAGGGGTCATTGGCTTGTTTTCTACAATTCCTCCTCCAGCTCTCTGATATTTCCTCCACCCTCAGCTCCATCCTTCTTCTTCCAGTCCTCTGGGTCCAGACACGCTCCTAGACTCGAGTCCCATCCAAACCCTCACCTAAATCTATCCACCAAGCTCAACTCTCCTCCCTCTCCTCTCCTCATCGTCTCCCAGGCTCTGGGTTCACTTCCCCCCTATTGCCCAGAGACGCTTTGCACTTGTTGGAGGCTGAAAGCCGCCCAGAGGGTTAAATACCCTGAAGAGGAACTCAGTCATCTCCACCACGCTTCCTCCTAAACGCTGTCATCTTGAAAGAACTCACCAGAAAGCCCTTTTCTTCACCTCGCCACGCGGGGTTCCATTTCCCCCCTCATCTCGCCTGTCCTTTCCTATTTCCCTGCCCTCGTCTCGTCTCGTCTCCCCCTCGGCTCCTCCCTTTCATTCCGACGGCTCGCTTCTAATCCTCCGTCTTCTCAAACTTCTCCTCTCCTCTCCTCCCGTCCTCGGCCCCGGCCCCGGCCTGGCTCCGGCTCAAAACCTTTTAACGCCGCTGTTCGCTGCGGCTCAGGCCGAGCACCCTGCTGCGCTGGCTGTTCAAAAGTGCCAGCTCCCTCGCTCTCTCTTCCACCCCCCCCCACCCCCCCACCCCCCCACCCGCCCGCAATCGGACCCCCTTCCTTTAGCCGGAACTGGAAGGTACACCGCTTTCATCTTCCCCTCCCTCTTATTCTTCCCCTTGTCAAAACCCTCATTCCAGCCAGTCAGGGGAGACGGGCCGCTTCCGACCAAGCAACTTAAGCGTCAAAGCTTTGTAGGCACTTTTCAAAGGTATAGTCCCTGGGCGGCGCACACACTCCCCCCAGCCTCACTGAGCCGAGCAGGAAGAAGATTTTAAAGAGTCAAAGACGAGCATTTGTAGTGTGAGTGAGTGGAGATGCGGCCTGCACCACAAACAGCATTTTGTCAAGTAAACTCATGATTTTTTTTGGACTGTTATTCATTGCTAAAGCGTTAAAAACATGTCACAGTTATGGGAAGCTAACGCAAACAGACATCCCACGCGCCTCACGGGCTGGAATATTTGGGACTTGAGTTGCGTTCATTAACAAGTGGTTTCAGGTCTACTAAGATTGCAATGTTTCTTCCAGCATGTTTTGTGCTGTTACTGACGAACCATCCTCAGTTCCCGGTACTGCTTTTCAAGTCTTTTTTTAATGAACATGTTAGCTTCCCTACAAGCTCTAAACAAACAGGCCAAAGGGTATAAATCACCAGCCACTGTTGAAACTAAGGCACGATACAGCATTTATTTAAGTTTTATTGACCAATTGTGCGAATCTTTGGATCCCCATGGCCAATGAGAATCTCCACAGACATGTTTTGGTCATCAATCTTTCAAAGGCTAAAAGCTCCAATTTCTTTTTATTTGTTAGATCTAATGAATTGTCTAAAGCTCTGGCAACTCTGTCAAACTTTGTTAGGCCATTAGAGAGAGTTGGAGGGCAACACAAAACAACATTCATGCACAATCGAGGCACTGGAGGAGAACTGAGGTCGGACACCATGCGCTAAATAACTCCAAGTTCTTGGAACATGGTCCTTGAAATAGTTGTTTCAACTGATCCGACTGCACATTGGGTCCTTTTGTTGATGGGCAGCCTGGGGTGAAACTGTTAGCAGAGTCAACGTGCCCAACCCTCAAACTTTTCATCAGGGAATCTAAGAAAAACATCAGGGACCGACTGTCCGGGAACTGAAAGGCCCGGGACTAACCCCAACAATCACGCCTTTGTTCTCCCACTTGGCCCAAACATCTTTTCTCCAAATCTATTTACTCATTCATTCACAACTCCCTCCGCCTGGGACGCTCTCTCTCTCCGTGTCTCCCCCTCGATCTCTCTTTTTTTTGAGCTGTCCGTCTTTTTACGTTTTGGGATTGCCATTGTCGACCTCTGGATGGCGAAGCATATTTACCAGCAGGCGGCCGAGGCGAACAAGCGGCCCATTCAAAGAAGACGAGCAGTGACAAGAGATGGAGCGAGGGAGGAGGAGGAGGAGGAGGATGGGGAGGAGGATGGTGGAGGGGGGAAAAACAGAGCGAGACGGAGAGTAAATTCTCTGGATGACTGGCGGATATCAGGAAGAGATCCCGTCATTTCAGAGACAACACGTCTAATGGTTCTAATTGCAACCACATCAAGGCTTCCTCCAAACCCTGCAAATTGTTGCATTCAGCCTCAACCACACACACACACACACACACACACACACACAAACACAGTCTTTTCCACTAACACACACATACACATCTACGTATCGCGCTCTCTGGTGACGAAAAGCCCTGTAGTCCATTAACAAATACTGTCCCGGCAGTAAACAGTCATTTGCAATCAGGCTAAACTCTACTCTCTGGAGGAAAATTGATAAAAGCAGCTGCTCTTTTCCTCTGCGCCAGACGCACAACAGCCTCGAGCGACTCATGCGCTCCCATGCCATACGAAGCAAAAGTGATCACTTCCTTCACTGCTGATGTTAGAGTCACGAGTTCCAGAACAACACTGGCAGAGATACATGCTCTTCATAGTGTCGGGCAGATCTGCACGGCCCTTATGAAAAGGAAACTCCAATTAGTGCGATTAGTCGCCTGAGAAAATCCTTGACCTTCTCCTCGGATATGAAAAAGGCACAAAGGCTAAACACTTCATCATGAGCGACCCCAGCAGCTGCGGCGGCGCGACTCCTGCCTTACATGCACATTAAACCGGAGGTGAGGAGCCCCCCGGCTGAGCCGGGGCCCGAGCCCAACCTCTGCTCATTTATATTTCACAAAGATGAGCAGATTAGTTCTGCACCCTGCGACCGGACCGGGCCTTCAGATCTCAACCTTTCATCCATCATCTCGCCCCGCTTTGCACCCAGCGGTGAGGCAGGGGTCTGCTGACGCTGATGTAGGGCAAAGGCCAGGAATACACTCTGTACAGTTCACCAGCCCATCACAGGACACACACACACACACACACACATACACACAATGTTCATTCCCATACTCACACCTAGGGGCAATGGAGAGTCTTTAATTGGCCTCATCATGCATCATTTTGCACTCCGGGGGGCCCAGCTCTGAGCTAAAAAGTTAACCAACTATCCTCATCTTCCAGCTCTCTGTGTTCTTAACGTGCCGCCTCCGTGTTTAAATCCGCCGTGATTTTCTGCCACTCTCGAGGCCACGCGGCAAAACAGGGTCGCGCCATTACTCTGAGTGGAACAACAACCGCACCTTTCAATCACAAACGCACTCAAAGAAAGGAAAAAAAAGAAAAAGGAAAGGCTGCGAGCGGCCCCGGAGAGTTCGCTTCATCATCTCTCTCTCGCTTTGCTTCGCTCACCTGTCTGCTGTCACCACACCGCTGCACCAAAACAGTCCAATTCACTGGGGGTGGGGGGAGGTGGAGTGGTGGGGGTGGGGTGGGGGGGTGGGCTGTAATGGCTGTCGGCGTGATTTGTGCTCCGTGCTGTTGCGTTTTATCAGAGTGCGCACATAGCAGAGCACGTACCCACACCTTGTTTGTGTAGGGCTTACATTAATACGCCGGTGCCTGTGGAGATAACGGGGGCATTTCCTATTATGAGCCTGCTTGGGAAAAGGGAAGAGGGAGGTACGCTTTAATTGTAAGCGATACAGACTGTCTTTTAGTGGGCGTGAGTGTGTGTGTGTGTGTGTGTGTGTGTGTGTGAGTGCCTCTGCACTGATGCCAGCAGCAGAGATGCGGGTTTTCAGGCCGTTTAAGACAAAGGCAGAGCACAGGGGAGGGGAGGCCTAATGATAAATATAAAAAAAGAGGAATGGAAAGGAGACGAATAAAGCGGAAATGTGATGGGGAGTGAGAGAAGACGAGAGAGGAGGAGAGCCGCAATGCAAGACAAAATTGAAAAGAAGGTGGTGGTGGTTTGGGGAGGGGAAGGGAGGGGAGAGGGGAGGTTGCTGCTGTGAGGAAAATAAGGTGTGAGGAGTGTGGAGGAGTTGGAATCAACCGAGGCAGAAGCAAACGGATAAACAAAGAGAGAGCCGCGGAGAGCAAGGTGGAATGGCTGACAGCGACAGACCAGAGAGAAGGTGTAAAATGGTGTCAGTGCAGGTCTCGGGTGATGGATGGAAGCCAATCCAGCATCCGCCCCATCCTTCATCCACACAGGGACAGACCAGACCACCACCCTGCAGCGCCATCACCTGCAATGGGATTTACACACACACACACACACACACACCATAATACACACACATACGCACACATACGCACACACAGATGACACAAACCCAGACACAATCCCGTCGTTGTTGTTTCATCACGTCCTCATTGACCCTCGATCGACATGAAACAGACTGCAGGCTTTCTGCGTATTCTGGAGACATGTTTGCACGAGGCACAAAGACACATATTGTCCTCACTGTAACTGTTGTTGTTAGAAGGAGCTAGGAGGAGCTAGGAAGAGCTGGGCATGTTCTGCTAGGGTTAACCCCAGTCCATACAGTCCAAGAACATGCATGTTTGTACTGACTGGAGGCTCGATATGCGTGTGTGCCTTTAAATGGGCTAGCGAGCTGTCCAGGCTCTATCCCCTGGAGCTAGGCACACTCTTTAATAGATAATGGATGGGTGGATATTGTGTAAATAATCTCTATAAGCCTTTTTGAGTCTTTTCTGGGACGAGTGTCATACTGAGAGTTACAGTCAATTAGCCGTAATTTCATTTCGTGAAGAGCACTTATCTCATTTAGGATACTAAGACGTCTCATTAGGAGGCTCTCGTGTGGGGGCGTGGCCGACAAGCCAGCGCCGTAGACATCTGGTGAGAGGAAAAGTTTCAGAGAATCTACCGAGGACTCAGACTGATCGCTATTTGCATTTTGTTTCATTCCGTGCACGCTCGCTCTTCACATTACTTCCTGGGTGGATATTTTTGAGCACATCTCATGGTAAGCAGACCTTCGTGTACGCTGTATGGGTGTGTGTGACCCGTGTGGTCGCTGTGTCTGTGTGTGTGCGTCCCTGTATGTGTGTCCACTGTGTGTGTGTGTGTGTGTGTGTGTGTGTGTGTGTGTGTGTGTGTGTGTGTGTGTGTGTGTGTGTGTGTGTGGGACCCCTCCCTGCAGTGCTTTAGCCGGCAGAGTGTGAGATGAGGATCCTCCCCCTGGGTAATGCTGTAGCCTCCCACGCCTGCAGTGTGTGACTGTGCGTGAACGCCTGCTGCATCAGCAGCACTTCACGCCGTGGAGGGGAGGGCCCACACACACACACACGCACACGCACACACACACACACACTCACTGTCTCTGTCTGCCGTCCGTCACCTCGCCTCACCCCTGCACGCTGCACGTTGAACTGTCGTCTACGCGGGATGGCCCTTACATACATGACACACGCTGGTGAAAGGCGCTACCTGATGTATCCGCGGCCCCTCGAAAAATAAACACAACTGCACTTCCCATAAACTGCGTGGCTTCTGTTGCACAGTGGGTGTTGCTCGCGTCCCCTCCCAGTCCTTGGCGTCGCTCCATTCGGTTCGTAGGCCGAGAGGCAACAATGGCAGCAGATAGAAGCCCCTGATAGCGGCCTGTGCCGGAGGCGAACAACGGGGAGATGGAGCCAGAGCAACTTGAATAAAGGTGCGAGGGAGTTTTCAGGTCAAGTCTGTCAGACAGAGGACGAATGGATCGGGATACCGACAAAGACACATGTTACCAGGATTAAAACTGCACCAAAATGAGGGTTGGTACCTAAGGCCAGACTCGAGACTAGTCCTCCAAGCACGGGAGTTTGCCCTTGAAAACAGTCCCTGCCTGAAAGTCACTTAACGACATCTTTTCTATCTCGAAGCATCTGCCGGCTGATGAAGACTGCGCGTCACAGCTGAGAGCTCCGAACAGACTTTTAATCTCTTCAGACAACAAATCATTTTAGAATTCCTCAACCTCGTCGCCTCTGACATTGGTGGGGGGCGGGGGGGCACATAACAACTCGTGCTTTGCGTGGTTCCTGGGAAGAGCAACTCTGATTTCCCATTAGAGCTCTCCCCAGGCAATCACAGTTAATCGCATCCGCAGTGTTTGCTCGCCTCGAACACGCCACGCTCTCCCCCAACCCATCTCCATCTCCCTCCCCCTCTGTCTCCCTCTCTCTCCCGCCCTCCCTCAGTGATGCAGCAGCACCGAGCGGAGCTCTGATCCCGAGCCGAGGCGGAGTGGAGCTGCAGAGCGGCCGAACACGCTGAAACATCCTGTTATCCTTGAGAAAATTGCTGAGGGCCACCTTGAGTTGATAACAGCGTGTGGGTACGAGAGAGCATGTACGAGAGAGCTAAACAATCATGTACTATGTACTGTGTGTGTGTGTGTGTGTGTGTGTGTGTGTGTGTATATATATGTGTGTGTGTGTGTGTATACGAGTGCACCTGTGTTTAGCTGGATGCTTGGGGCTTGATAGACTTTATCTGTGCAATCCCTAACTGTCTGTCTGTCTGTCTGTCTGTCTGTCTGTCTACGTGTGTGTGTGTGTGTGTGTGTGTGTGTGTGTGTGTGTGTGTGTGTTGCACGTCATTTCTGATAGTGCAGCGTGTTTTTGCCGTGAAGTATGCGTGTGTCCGGGCAGGAACAGGCAGGATTCCAACTACTGTACGTCAGGACAAACAAGTCTGGTTTCAGCTGTGTCTGACAGGTTGCTCGGAACAAACACACACACGTGTCTGTGAGAGTTTTTGTCATTCTCCAGCTTGGTATTTGTGGTATACATAACCAGCCCACACCCTCGTACCAGAGAGGTGTTGCCTTGTCGCACGTTTCGAGATGAAGCATGCACACACACACACACACTTTCACACATGCACGGATGAGTGACAAAATGATGAAAGACTTTGTCACCTTGCCATTTCATTCTCTCGCAAACACAGGAGGAGGATGGAAGAGAGATATAACGTGGTAATAACCCACCAGACAAAACCACTCTGTACCAAAGTGGTGTTGTTAGGATCAGCTGGAGCCCATCCTAAAGCACATAGGGTAAGGGAGGGATTTTTTAGGGGCTTTTTATAGTCTCCATTTCATCTAAACCTGCATGTTTTTGGATTGTGTGGAGGAAATGCAAACCCCACACAGTTTCACAGGATCACACCCTCGACCCAACCCCTGAGTCAAGCCCACATCTTTCTCGCTGTGCTGACCGCGCGCTCACTGTACAACCACTGGAAAAGTGTGTTCAAAAACATCTGAGTGATGCGGCTGTAAAAAGTTTCCCCGCCACAGGAGAATAAATCTCCTCCAAGTCTGGGGCGCCCACTTCTGCGGGAGAAGAGATTCATCATGGTTCAGGGCTTCGATCCATCATCGATCAACCAGTGTAACACTCAGTGGAACATGGGGTGGTTTCCCCACCCTAAAAAAGCTGCCAGGTGGGGGAGGTGTGTGTGTGTGTGTGTGTGTGTGTGTGTGTGTGTTTGTGTGTGTGTGGGGGGGGGGGGGGGGGGGTCTCAATCTCAGCCAGGTGCTAAAACAGAAAGTTCTAGAGCACGTTTCTCAGCATGTGCTGGCTTCCCTTAGGGAATATGCATTTCTCAGCCCCACGCGGCTGAAACCTTGCCACAGATCTACTTTCTGTATCCTCCTTCAGAAGGAGAAGAAGGAGGAGGAGGAGGAGGAGGAGGAGGAGAAGAAGAAGAAGAGGCCTTCGCGGGTGCTCTAATAACCAGCACAAATGAGATTTCAAAAAGCATAACAAGTGGCCCTTACAGTGTACAGGACAAATGAGAAATCAATCGTGCGAGGGTCAATAGTGTTGAGGAGACCGAGAGGAGCTCTGGTGCTGCACTGTAGATCGATGTCCTCTTTTTATTACTAGAACCACCGTCTCACTTTTGATTCTCCTCCCCCCCCGTAGACTCTGTCTAATCACTCCTTTCCTCCTTTTCAAGTTCCTCTGTCCTCCTCCCCATTTGTCACCCCCGAGCCTCTAATCTGTACAAGGCAGACAAGGCAGCTAATTCGGCCGGGGCGAACAAGAGAGCAGAGTTAATGATCAATCCTCCGCCGGAAAAAAAAGGAAAATTAGAGATTAAAGAGGGAGCGTGAAATGCACAAATAACAGGAGAAGGAACCCCGGTAACGACAAGCAAAGAGAGAAATATTCATCGCGTGTTGCTGTGCAGCCGGGCCAGGCCTCGGTAGGAAAGGAGAACTATACGTGGCGGCATCATAGGTCATAGTAATAAATACGTGCCGGTACGCCTGTGTAAAACGTAATGTAATAGTTAAAAATAGCCGAGATTGAAACACGAATGGGTGTTTCTGACGGTTTGCAGCTTAGACACGTCAACCCGCACAAACGTCCCTCAACCTCAGCGCGTTCATGTGCGCCTGTTTCCTTTTTTTTTTTTTTAACAAAAACCCCAACGTTCGAGGCAAAAACCCACAAGTGACTAAGAGCATCAGCTGCACAATGCAGAAGGAGAGCGGAGGCCGACCTGGACGGCGGCTTTGTGTTTTGGTAATCTCCATGAGACATCTGCGCGCAGTGGGCTACTTGCTCGTCTCAGGGGAACATATGTCTTCAGCTTTGCTCTCTTCTGCCGGTCTGCTACGGACATGACGGCATGTTCCATGCTCGAGCTGACATCTTACCCAAAAAGCAAAAAAAAGCACGTCCCCCGCCCACACCTCTGAGGTGTGCGTCTGCGATGGACAGGGGGGTGTCGGGCAGGGCGAGCGGGGTAATTGCAAAGCGCGGGGTGAAGCGCCGGCCGCTCCACTGTTTGCCTGCCGCTGATGGGGACGCCGTCCTTGCCTGTTGAAGCCTAACTGAGTGTGAAATGTGTGCAGTCTGCGGCCGAAACCACGTCCCGAGGACAGTACTTTCTCCTCTCGGCAGCAGAACCTGCGGGCTCCCCCGCCCGTCCAGACGCTTCGGGACCGACGATAATGAGCGCGGCAGCCTGTCCAGCTTACTACAAAGTCACCATCGCCGCAAAGAGCCATGACTGCACCGAAGCAAGCTCCTCAAGTTTTGGGCGTCAAAATCATTCCTGCGTCTGTCAGGTCCGCATGAAGCTGGAGGCGGGGGATATTAGCGCAGCAGCCATGTCATAACACGTTGCATCTCTATTGTTTGGCATAGTCCGGCCTCAAACACAGGTAATCCCCCTCAATCATCACCTGTGATCCACTATGCTGTAAGCAAGTGGCCGGGTATTTACCACCTTTGCCCCACATGCGACCTGTTCTCATGACTGGACGTCTGCTTTCATCGCAGTGGTTTGGTACTCAGCTTCAGTAGGTGTCACCCCCCCCACCACCCTCCTTCCTCCTCATCTTCAAGTTTTAAGCTACGGTAACAGAGTGCCGTCTCCAGTGCGAGACACGGAGACACGGAGGCGACTGTGAGTGAGACGGGTTTGCCGAAACACAGCTTGAGCGTTTGCAGATGGAGCTGATGCCGTCTGAGGGCTGGGGCCTCCCCTCCACGAGCTGGATGGGAGAATGTTTGGACAGCTTGAGTGAGATCCCTTCGATTAAAGGGTGTGCAAAGAAAAAAAAAAAGAAAGAAGCCACTCGTATCAGTCCAAAGCAAACCCTTCCCCTTCTTCTTCTTCTTCTGCTTGGATGAGCGTCTTGGAGGCTCTCAGCCGTCCCTGCGCCTCATGCATCCCTGTGCAACAGCTGCACGTCCCCGACAACCTCTCCGGCCAAACAGCGGCTTTAAGCGGCGTGCTGCGAATGCTCCGAGGTTAAAAATGTCACCAAGCATTTGCCGCCCTGCCCTCAATCACCACGAGGGTGGCAGGGGTTTAGCCATGCGCCGACGTCCAGCTCTGACCCCGACATGTGCGTGCCCCTCTCTTTAGCGACACAAGGTCGAGGATGCGACTTGGGGCGCTTCGTCTGGCACCACTCGGTTTCATATTAACAGATGCAAATGCTGCACATACCGCAGGTGCCCGTTTAAGGATGTCAGGCAAATGCCAGGCTCGTTAATGTTTAGAGGAGAAGTGCAGCGAAAGCAAGGGGGAAGCTCGGGAAAAAACAAAGCGCAAATTGTGTTTGCCGAAGTGAATGTCAACTTCTGTGAGAGCCGGTCTGCTGCAGGGGCTGCCAACAGTTCCCATTCAACAACATCAGCAGACTGGGAGGGAGGAGAGGAGGGGGGAGGGGGTGTCTGCTGGTGGCATTTGGCTGTGTGTGTGTGTGTGTGTGTGTGTGTGTGAGGGAGACAGCTGAGAAAAGGGAGAGCTGGCAGAGTGTGAAAAAGGGGTGGTAATGTATTCGGCAGGTCAGCAGAGATGAAACTCTTATTTACATTTACAGAAGAGGGTGAGGGCAGACTGTGTGTGTGTGTGTGTATGTATGTGTGCGCGTGTGTGTGCTTCACCATGCATTACATATTTGTTTGTGCAAGCGTGTGCTCGTGTGTTTCCCAGTGTATGCACTGGAGGAAGGAGTCATGTACTATTAGGTGTCAAAGAGGACATTGCTGTTTATGCAAGTGTGAGGATATCCAGAGGGGGCTTAGCCTGCACACTCACAATGTGTGTGCGTACAAGTGTGTGAGGGTGTGTGTGCGTGTGTGTGTATGTGTGTGTCCCATGGCGTGTTAACATGCCTGTGACTAAAACCAGTCTGTCACTATCGGGAAAGTATGATTTGCATCTCACAAACAAGTACAGGCCTATCTCTCTTCACTGTAAATCAATGTCTTTCCCACCATGCTGAGTTTTACTAACAGATGGTGAGGATGGAGGAGGAGACGTACCAAACCAGTTTAAGTCAGATGCAGGTCCATCGGAATGGATGGATGGATGGATGGATGGATGGATGGCGAGGATCGTCTGCAAGGCTGTCAATACAAATGACAGCCTGTGCCCTCACATAGGGACCTAATGCGGCAGCGGCGAAGGAGCTCTCGGATCATTTTTTCAATTTCCGTCAAAAAAAAAACTGCTCCGAAGTGCCATCACGCAGACTGGAATATTAACAGGAAATGTTTGAGCGAAAGGCAACAAGTCTCTGTTCCTGCTTCCCAAATGTGGCTTCACTGCGACCACCGAGGCTGCCGCAGTCACAACACACTCAAGTTTCCCCCTCACTCACACACACACATTCAGTGAGATTACACACACACACCCTCACACACACAGGCAGGCTGAGCCCGGTGCAGCTGCACTGACAGAGGCAACAATGTAACTTTTTGAGCGCACAGATGTGAGGAAAAAGCTCACCAGGGGAAGAGCTCGGTCCGCTCCGAGCTGCATTCAGCAGCCGCTCTCAGCTCTCGGTCCCGGGGGGAGCTCCTCACTGATGCGGGGTGCTGGGCTCCGGAGGCTCCGGGGAGATCCGCGGCGGGGGCAGCTGCGCTGTGAAGCCGGCTGAGGAGGCTGCAGAGCGGGGGAGAGACTCCTCGGTCTGCCCGTCAGCTCATGGTGTGAGGCAGGGAGCTGCAGCCGCTCGGCTGTACGTATGTGTGTGTGAGTGAGTGAGTGAGCGTGTGTGAGTGTGCGTGTGTGTGAGTGTGTGTGTCAGCTCTGCTCTGCTCCGCCGGCTGGAGGGAGGAGGAGGAGGTGCATCATGGGACATGTAGTCATGTAGTTGGTTAGAATCTGAAGATATGAGAAGCTGCCTTTAAATTGTGTTAAAGGGGAGCTAAGATGAAAAATATGTTCACCTTGGCTTTAATGTAAAAAGAAGATGTACAAAAACGTCATTCATGTGTGAAAGGTGAGAAATTTAAGACGGAGGGCAGCATAGGGGAGCAGTGGCTAGCACTGTTTCCTCGCAAAGGTCATCGGTTTGACGAGTTGTGTGTGTCCTGCAGTGATCTTGCGACCTGTCCAGAGGATATTTCCTGCCTATGTTGGAGCCAGTACATTGGCTACTCGGCAAGAACAGAGAAATTTGAGAGAACAAAATCCGTTCTGGCCAGGGCATTTCATACAGCATTTCATCAATGTACCATCGCGTAAACTTCAACACAAAGTCATGTGCAGAACTCCTGGGGAATCAAATTTCTGACCAATCACACAGTAGTTGCCAGATAGCTACTGCATAAGAAAAGGCTTCTCAAATAGAGTACTGAGAACAAGCTGCTAGAGCTCCAAACCATGGCTGCACAGCTGGGCTGCTAAAAATGCAATCCCTGCCACAACCCAACCTTACGGATCCCACCAGGAGGAATTTATATGTATGTCCACCATAACAAAACTTTGTCAAAGACAGTGTTCAAAGAGTAATGCATATATTATAAAAACAAAATACTCTGACTGTGGACATCGTCCAGAAGGCCAGCTCCATGTGTACACCATGACCATAAAATGAAACCATGACAGTGTCTCATATATGGTGGAGTAGTGTGGAATGGTTGTCTGGTGTTTCTTCTTGCACTGCGGGTGTAGCAGTCTGTTGTAGGAGGCGCTCATGGCCAAGCAGTGTATAGCAGTGTATATGCTCCTTGTTCATCCTCAATATCTGACTCCTTCTCCAATTCTGGCTCAAACATGTAAAAGGGACCTGGTGCTGTTGAATGTGTGGTGTTAATATTGAAACTGTAAGAATTTTGTCACATCAGAAACCGCTCAAAATTGCTCAAAATATCCTGGTTTGAAGTTTAAGTATATCGTTTCACCAATCTGGCAACCTTTAATGCTTATCTGGCCACGACAAGTAGTCTCACATGAGCAATCACATGACTTTGCATTCCTTGCTAAACAACAGGGCCCACGAACTTTTTCCCAAAGTAGCTGGTACCTGGAGGTATACAGCACATCCAGTGAGCCAGAGGAGGACGAGGATAAACTCAGTGGAAGTGAAAAAGAGAGGGAAAGTGGTCTATTGCAGAGGATTTCTTGGGGCTGTAATGTCTAAACACAGTTAACTTTTCCGAAAATGTTTTCTTTTTCATGCACTGTAAACCTGCCTGCAGAGCAAGTCTTGCATCTTTCTTTCCTTTGAAACCCAAAAAAGCCCTGCTGACATTCATTGTTTGCGGCACAGACACTTCTGAGGACCTGTGGTAGCTTTACACACAGGAGTTTGCCTGGAGGAGGTCAAAACTCAACATTTTTGTTTTAACCAACAGTTCTTTTAGGATTAATGAGTTTGGGGCACTCCTCCGAGAACCTGTCTAGTGACTGGTGTAAAAAATGCTACCGCAGTGCTACTTTGCATATTGGTCTCAGGGGCTTTGTACCTCTCCTCCAACAGAAAAACACAGTACATTTCCCAAGAAACCTCAGACAGTGTGTGAGACTTTAATTAGACACAATAAGAGCATCTTAAACACCAGCTTGTCTTGTGAATCCATAATTATAAAAAAAAGGCCATTACATAACATGTCACCTTGCTCAACTTCAGATACAACAATCCTTGTTTTCTTTGAGGTCAACAGTTCCCTAGACCATCCATTGTTTCTGAATGCCCTCGTCCCCACTTTCTCATTGCTGGACTCCCAGTATGACTATTTAATAAGTGTGTGTGTGTGTGTCTGTGTGTGTTTGTGTTGGGAGTGTATAGGAAATGCTTCTGGCTCACAGTGGCTGTGTGTCTAAAATTAGAGCCCCGGGCCCCCACTGTTGAACTGTCACAGGCTGCGTCAGATAGTCGGACGTTCAGGAAAGAGACAAGAGGCGTGTTGAAGTTAGGATAAATTGCACAAGCTCGGATGTTCTGATCTGAGGATAATACGTTTGTTCTTCACCCGCCCTGAAAACAACGGTAGCTATAAATATCCGGCTCTGCTGACCTGAGGTCAGGGAGGACTGCGACTCAGTGCTGGAGTTTTGCACAAACTGTGCAGATAAGGCCTTTAATACATGCAGTGTTGTGCAGGGTGTTTCAGAAGACTTTTAGAAAGCCAATCCATGAAGAGAGAGAAATAAACATCTCAGAATGATGAGTTCATTGAGGGTTTGAGTAGATGAATGCTTTATGCTGTAAGTCGTGGCTACTGGACTAGTTGTAGATTCTTGAAGATTCAGCCTCTCGGATGCAGGTGAAACGTCTTCAAGAATCAACAACAAGTCCAGCGGCTACATCACTATAACTCCCAATGACATGGAGGAATGAGAATCTCCACAGATGAGAAAGTCCCCGGTTTGGATCCTAGTTGGACTAAGAGGCTGGGGTTTGCATGTTCATGTGCAAATGAGTTTGCCAGACCAAAACATGCACATTTAGGCCCTTTAGAGAGAGGCTTAATGCCAGTTAATGTGTACCCTGCAATAGATTGCACACCTGTCCAGGGTGTACTCCTAGCCTTTGTATTGATCTGTGGCCACAGCAGACCCCTGCAGTAATGTTAAGGTACAAACTGTGGAAGGTGACTGATGCATGAAGTCCATTGAGTGTGCATAGTGAACCTAACGTTGGCCTCAACTTAACATCTTCACCCTCAAATTTAATGATTTACCAAACAGGAACTTGAATTTTGTTTGTTATGAGGAAGTCCCCACAATGAGCTTGTATTCACAGTTTGTGTTCCCTCAACTAAAAATCTTCCCCCTAAAAATTAACGATTGAGCCAATGGGAGCTTGAGCTTTGTTCGTACGAGGAAGTGCCCACAAACAGACCATTTGTGTTCACACAACCCCAGTAAT
This sequence comes from Karalla daura, assembly GCA_029224185.1. NCBI lineage: Eukaryota > Metazoa > Chordata > Actinopteri > Chaetodontiformes > Leiognathidae > Karalla > Karalla daura. Next base: position 8,784,033 of record CM055205.1, on the reverse strand, counting down.
ACACACATGCACACAGAGAAGGTTACACTCTCCTCAGTGATAATGAAATTTGACAACCCGCCCTCACGCAAAGTGCATAATTGTAGTTCTCCATCACACACACGGCAGCTCGCTTATTTCACTGCAGCAATTCATGCCCTGATTACATCTGACTGAACCGCTTGCACAGTCAAATTTCAAATGCATTTCCATTTCTGACATGTTTATTTGTTTATTTATTTATTTATTTAGCCCTGACAGGCGTTTGACCTTTTCTCATCTGCTGAGTGCAGGAAGCAGCACTAGCCAGGGACCATTTTCACATCTTCGTCTATTTGATTATGAGATGTGTCTGTCTGATTGTCTATTTGGAGTGCGGCACCTCCTTTATTGACTTCGCTGCCTGACAGACACCCCCTCCTCGTCGCCTTCTAATGTGATTCAGCTCTGTCAGATGATCACGGCAAGATGCCACGGTCGCTTTCCCTGCGAGTTGGTTTTAATGAGCTTTGTCACGTCATTGTGAGCGAGATGTTGCTGTTCACAGACCGCTCTCCGCGCCGCATTTTAAAATTCCTACATGGAGGCTGCGAACCATTGTCCCGGTGATGTCATTAAACAAGCACTGTGTGCTTACCCAGACACCTGACATTACAGAGGAGAGCAGGAATGTGTTTGCAGCCTGCCTCACAAACAGGCGAAGGAGCCCCATCAAGTGTGCTGAAAAACACAGCCAATACGTTTCGCACCTCAGCCCATGCAAGGTGTTAATTAGATGTTGTCAAGGATTTTGAGGAACTTAAAAACGGAAAAAGACAAAGTGGGCGGCTTGCGGCTTCATGGACCTCACTTTTGCCTAACAGCAAGAAGAAGCCGGAGTCTCTCTGAGAGGAGTTTGCGTATTCTCTCTGTCTTGGCGTGGGATTTTCTCAGGTTTTAAACAATCCAAAAACAAAGCCCTAGCGTATATATCATTGTAATGAAGGCCAATTGTAGACTCTGAAATGACCTTCAGTGTAAATGCAAGAGTGAACTGTGTGTGTGCCAGGGTGTATCCCCCCTCCCCCTTCGCTCTGTGTGAGCTGGGATAAGCTTGAGCAGACCCCTGCAACACCAGCACCCATCAGGTACAAAGCAGGTTAAGAAAATGAACGAGTGAAGAACACTATTGATTTCCACGAGCTAGGTTCCATCAGCCATCCATTATCTGATGGCTCTGGACGCTAATGGTATCAAGGGGGTCTGCTGGAACCAGGGAGTACACTCTGGACAGATCACCAGTCCATCACACATCATTCACTCTCACACTCGCAACTGGGGGCAATTTAGAGTCTGATCAACATAAACAGGCGTGCTTTTGGACTATGGGAGGAAACAGTGAATCTTGATCCATTTAAAGATGGAGTCTGAGATTGGAGTCTCAGACTTTGGCTGTGAGGTAACCTTTGCTAATCACTATACCAACGTGATATTCTGTGATAGTGTTAAGACCTATAATGTCATTTTCATCACTCATTTCTCATTTCTCATTACCTCATTTCTTTAAATGCACCATCGAGTAAATAAACAAATTTACAATGTAGGATTACTAATTAAGTCGCCAACAATAATCAATAAACAGTTAAGCGGCATAAGTAGTGAGTAGTTTATCCTCTGGCGCCCTCTAGTGGCGGGGAGGAGCGGCGCTTGTTTGCGTCACTCTGAGGTCACACCAGGAAACATGGCGGCGTCCAGGAAGGCAGCAGTGGTGCTGAAGACTGTGAAGAAAATAGCGATCAAGTTTTCTCCTTTCGAGTCTAACGTCAAGTCTACGCGGTAAGAGACGAGTTGTAGGCGGGGGGTGGTGCCCGGACAGAGGCTGGAGGTGATCAGACAGTGAGGCTAGAGCTGGGAGTCCAGCAGACAGCCGCAGCATGCTGTGGTGACTGAGGCTATTGACCTCTGAGGATGTCTGGTTATCGGGATGCGTTTGTGCAGACACAAGGACTTTCTAGTTCCTTTTTTACCCACTCTGCAAAGATTCAGTATTGCTAAGTATGAATGGGTCCTGACTGTAGAGCCATTCTGGCCTGACCACACTGTGGGGGATGATTTGCTGTAAAATGAAGTGAAGCTGTCTCGTTTGAACTGTAAATAGATTGAACTGTATGACTCTTGTGTCAGGGTGAACACTGCATAAGATCCAGTTAACTGCAGAATTATTCTAATTTTGTTTAATTTAATGAATCTGTCCAATTCGGAGGCACTTAGATTTGTTCAACATAGCACACAAACCAAATCGGCGAAGTTGTAAGAAATCTTCTGGCAGTATTAAGATAAGATGCAAGTTTTTATTGAGGTATAAGGTGAAATGGACATGCATGTTGCAGTAAGGTAACTGCAATGTCCTTAAACTGAACTAATAAGATTAAATCGAGGGGGTAACATGTTGACTTGTAGCAAGAAGGTCCTGGGATTGAATCCCTGTCAGATTAGGGACCTTTCTATATGGAGATTGCATGCTGCCTCAGTGTACCGGGGACTGTGGGGCTTTCAGTCCAACAGATGCTTAGATTGATTGGAGACTCAAAGTAGTTCCTAGTTGTGTGCGTGAGAGTGAATGTTGTGTGTGTGTCATGTGATCGACCTGCCCTGGGTGCGCCATAAAGGTACAAAGCGGCTAAAGATGATGGATGAATGGAAACGTATTAACAGTATTTAGATGTAAACTGTCATACCTTGTGTAAACTGAGGTATGAGTTAGATCGGATTGCAGTATAACATAAAAGTTAGTGCAGCATCCATCAGCATGTACACGTAACGCATATAACTATAAGTCAGATGAAACAAAGAAATTTAGCAACTCCAAAGAATAATTAGTTGTGAAGCTTGTCCTAACAGCCCTGAAAATGAATAAATGTTTTATGCGTCACAGGTGTGCAGAGCATTTAACATCTTGATCCACATAGGCCTTGAGTGGTATCTAAAATAATAGAAAAATGTATAGTCGTGAGATCTACATAAGAACAAGCTTAGTTTCTACTCTAAATGTGTCATTGTCAATCATAAAAGACCCAGCTCAAAATGCTTGTATCTAAATTCTCAGCTGCTTTCCCTCAGTGCTTTCTTGTAATCTGTCTGTAACATGTCTGTGTCCCCTCACAGGGAGTTCCTGAGCATAGTTGGCTCAGAGAAGGTCCGATCCACCAACTCCAACTGCGAGGTGGTCCCCATCGTGGTACATGACAAGGCTGAACCAGTGGTGGAGGTCACATACTGTAAGTATTCAGACATGCAGGGGATGATGTCTAACACACACAAACCAAGCTGTACTTTAAGGTTGTCTTGGCTACTGTGGTTACAGAAGAAAGAAGAAAGCTTCAGTTACGTCGTGACATATTCATCCCTTCAGATTTGCTGTTTATACATTTTGTTTAAACTGGAAAGAAGGTACAAGGTTCATGCAGCAAATAACTTCAGTTAAGCAAGTGCATGAAGTTGAATTCATTGAGTCAGAGTTGACCTTTGCCCAAATTTCTAAAAAACGCTGTGTTAATGGAGATATGATCTATGCTTAAATGAACCAACCCAATTGAAACCATTGTCTTGTTCAGACGAGTGTAACTGGGCAGGGTGCAGCATTAGGAGTATCCATGAGTGTTCATTAGTCATAGAAACATGTGGCTCTGCACTCCAATCCCAACCCCCACGGTAAGGACTCAGGACTGTTTGACCCAGTCCTGGAAATCCATTAAATTGCACAATAAGAATAGTTTACATACTGTGAGTGACGCACAGGCCTGAGAGTGCTGCCACAGGTCATGTGGTTGGCCATTGTGTGTAGGACTTGACTTTTGCTCAGAGTTAACTTTCTACCTTGTTCCCTTTGCACAGAGGTCGGTCATTGTGGCTTCATGACTCACCTCATTGTGCTTTTTTGTTGTTGTTCTCCTCAGTAGACGGAGAGCAGCTCGTGATGAAAGGAGCCAACCTGACCAGCAGGGAGATGCTGAAAGCTTTTCAGTCGCGGTGCATCGCCAAGGACCCACAGGCAAAGACAGGAACGCGAAAATAACAATCCTCATGTTCAGCGCCAGATGTTTAGATTTCATGTGTATGTTTATGTATACTGATTTGTGTTTATAATAATAAAAAAAAACTCCTATATACAGTGAATGCGGTCATTATTGACACTGTAGCTGCCGTTCAAGACCACACCGTCTTTACTGTGGCGACACGGTGGGTTGGTGAATAACCAGGTCTGCCCGGTACAAAGCCTGATCAGATCGAGGGCTTTTCTGTGTGGAGCTTGCAAGTTTTCTCTTTGTCTGTATGGAATTTCTCGGCCCAAGGACTAAAAACATGAATGCTGAGAGCGACTGGAGACCATGAATTGTCCCTCAGTGAGGGTTCATAGTGAGTGTGTCCTACAAAGCTGGAGGTTCTTTCCTGTCATGAATGCACTGCTGTCTACTTAAAAAGCCATTGCTCACTCCAGCTAAGGAGGAACGGTTTGGACATTAGTGCTTAATGCCTGCTTCCTCTGTGCCAAAGACATTTCAATTGAAACGCGTTACTGCTAAAAACATGCTGTGATCAGTGCGGGGTCATAGCGTGTACTTGCATAATGTGCCATTTTTCCTGATGGAAGAGATCATTCCGGTGTCGGAGAGAACATTATGCAAGCTCCGACCTTTTACACAGCAGGCTTAGATGTAATTTGGCACAGTTTTAGATGCAGCCCCATGGAAATGAAAAAATTAAAAACTTTCACCCACTCATAAATGACTGAAATCCTGCCCCGTACTTATCCTCCATTCCATTAGCAACTGTAACCTCTCCATGGATGGATTAGTACTACACCCATGTATTCACACAGAAAATGTATTTTCTTTGGCTGTTCCTGATTGGTTTTACTATTCATAGTCTAAGATAAGTAACTTCGATGTCTTCGAGTAGACTGCCAAACTAAATTAGTACCTCAGCCTAACGAGTCACCCTCTGTAAAATGCTTTATATCAGCTAATTATGGCTTAATTATTAAGCCACTGCACTATGCCTTATAGATCCATTAGCCATTATTCTACACTGATTCATATATAAATGATAGTAATTCATTACTAAACAGTAATAGGATTTTCCATTCTTTAATGAACCATTAAGTCTGTAATTATCGAGCTTAGCATTTATTAACACAAATTAACATGTGCATGGCATGTTAATAAATAATTATCAAGTCTGCCATTTTCAGTTAGATTAAGTTATCATAGCATTAGTCAAGAATCTTTGCAGCACATCTGTAATTTAAATTCTTTTCAATCAACCTAGATTTCTTGTCATCAGTTCATAATACAACTTTATACAAAACCACCTTGTATCCATAATACAACTTTTATTAGTGCTTCTGGTGTTGCAGGAGCAAAGTGGACCATGACAAACAGATGTGGAGACAGGGAGGATTGACCCTTGACATTCCTAAGTCATCAAAGAGCCTCTGAAACGTGACATTTGGCAAAGGAAATCGTTATCTTCATAAGAAAAATCCATTAATTTACAGACGCTGGTAGCCGCAGATGTCCGAGGCGGGCTTCCGACGCGTGACGTGGCAGGCGGTGATTGGCTGCCGCCTCCTGGCTGGTCGTGCGTCTGGCCCTTTAAAAAGCAGCGTGATTCCCATAGTGGCAGAGAGTTGAATCCGGAGTCACGCCGCACAGTGTCGTTGTTTGGGGATATCGCCACAAAAAAAAAACCATCTGCAAACATGGTCGAGAAGTTTGTCGGGACGTGGAAGATGATTTCCAGCGAGAACTTTGACGACTATATGAAAGCAATAGGTAGGAAAGAGGATTTAATGTAAATGATTGCATGATGTGTGGAAAATTGGGCAGGTTGTGACTTTTCTGTGACTTTTGTAACTTTTTGTGACTTTCTAAGAAGTTGCCTCTTGTTCTGCTTGTCGGATATATAATAATCTGTTGTTTCATAGCATCACTTGAACTAAAAGAGTACTATGTAGTTGCTTTTGATGAATTACAACAGTTTAATTAGATGCACTTGTTCCAGATTTAAACAAAGATTTCCTACGGTTTTTTCTTTTATTTTTGTGACTTACTTCAGTGCATTTATGCTATGTCCTCCTCTCACTGTGCAGGTGTGGGCTTTGCCACCAGGCAGGTGGGCAATCGCACCAAGCCCAATTTGATAGTGACCGTGGACGATCAGGGGATGGTATGCATGAAGTCTCAGAGCACCTTCAAGACCACCGAGATCAAGTTCAAGCTCAATGAGCCCTTCGAGGAGACGACCGCTGACGACAGGAAGACCAGGGTCAGTGTGTGGGCCGGGGGTGAGAGGGTTTGTAGGTGGGGGTCTGTCCCTGTCTGTGCAGGATCTCATCCCTTGTCCCTGTTGTGTTGCCCTGCAGACCGTGGTGACTCTGGAGAATGGCAAACTTGTGCAGAAACAGAGCTGGGACGGCAAGGAGACAAATATTGAGAGAGAGATTGAAGATGGGAAGTTGATAGCGGTAAGGATTATAACCTCCCACCCCTCACTTTTGTGCTCTAAAACTTTAAATAATACATGCCTCATTGCTCTGAAGTGTCATTGCACCACTTTTTTTTTCTCAGCCTCTTAAAATTTGATTTGATGACTCAGTTGCAAATATGCTGCAAGTGCAAATATGGTCTGGCAAGTTGCCTCACTCCACGGCAGAGAGTGCAGACATATCGCGTAGTGTAAAAGTGGTGAATTGAAACAGAATTTTATTGCAGGAAATCCTTATGAGAGGACAGTGAAGCAAATAAGCAGAAGTCATAAGAGAGATATAAAACAGATATCTTCTCAAGTGCATTCAATCAGGAGATTGTGTGAAAAGGAAAATTCTCTTAATGGATAAAGATACCAAATGCAGACACATTATGTAGGAATATGATAATAAGTGAGCTTCAGAAATATGTTAGAGTTATATAAGAGCAGTCTCTGGGCAATGACTGCAAGCTGAGTTCTTCAAACACAGAACATGTGCAGGGATTCATCTTTACACCTGTTACTCCTCTGATCCTTACACCGCCTCTCTTTTATTCCTCACAGAAATGCATAATGGGAGAAGTGATCGCTGTGAGAACGTACGTGAAGGAGGCGTGATGGGGTCCTCCCGGGGGGGCCCATGGCTGGATGACAGGCTCAGTTCAATGAGCGTGAAGTAACGGCGTGTTCTGCTCCTCCTACTCTCAATCTTCACTGTGTTGCCAAAATTAAATTTCTGTGCCTCTGTTCTCCAACATGACACATTTGGTTTCATTTGGATTTGTTGTGGTGATTTGAATAAAAATGAGAAAGATTTGTCGACAACTTCGCCTCTGTGAGTCTTTCGAGTGTTAATGTGCTGCGAGTGGTCTCGGAGGTCCACCGCTGAGGAATGCAGTGCACAGAAAGAGTGCTCTAATGGGAACATACCACCTAAGCTGACAGGCTCATTTCCTGACTTTGATGGTTCATTCCCACGCTTGGTGAACATCACTGCAATTATTCCACATGCAATCACTGCTCCCAGCGACTTTGGCTGGCACAGCTCTTTCAAGTTTCCTTATTTTGGAATCCAGGGCAAGAGCAAAGCCCGAATATTCCCCGTTTAAAGGTCAAGAAGCAAGCCGTCCTGATGGTGCACGATGTGTGTTGGCGCGGACCTCCTCGAGGAATGTGAACCCTTTTTTATTTTCTTTAGGACCGTGGAGAACATGATGCGGAGGGGGTCAGCGAGGAAATGTATCCCTTCTTCCTTTTTGGGAGGTTGAACATTTCCCATTGCACATGTTCTGCCAAGAGGACATGGAGAAGCTGAAAAGGCTCGGTGGGTCGTCCACACAGACGTCCCCACCCTTTGGCTTCTGGTCAAGTGTTTGTGTGTTTCTGCATGTTGCTGGGGGGAGGGGAGGGGAGGGGAGCACGGGGTCGGGGGGGGGGATTGTTCTAGAGTCGACGTCCACTTTCCCATGTCAGGAAAAGGGAGACGATAGCACTGATTGGACCTGATGGCCAAAACAGCTGAAGCAGGTGGAATCGTGGGCCAGCGAGCCCGTTCCCTCCTGCGTGGACAATGGTGCTGGCAGCGGCCGAGGACGTGCCGCATTTGAACTTTTGGGAAGAAGCCAAGCGGATGAGAATATCGCAGTGGGAGGCCAGCAAAGGTCACCGGAGTAGAGTTGTACAAGTGTGTCGCTGGCCTTGTTTTTAATTTCACAGAATCCGTCAGGGGAGGTGCAGCTTCCTGTACATGGAGCACCTAACCCATCTCCATGCAGAGAATTAGAAGCAAAGGTGAAAGCTGTGATGATTTGTTGGGACCAGCTCTAAAACAAAGTGTCTTGAACTCATATTTGTTTAGGATTGGCGCTTGAAACTAAGTTTAGTTGAATTGATATCACGGCTCTGTTATGATATGTTGCTGACATCCCTTGTTATCTCCAAGAAGCCCCAGCCCCTCTGACAGCATCTTCTCTCCCATAACTTTAATTTTCATCTTCCTAATATGACTTTTTTCTTTCTTCTCCCTACTCTTCTGCTGTCTAGCCAAAACTTAAGTATCTTCAGCCACACTGGGTTTCTATGTGGCCCGATGTGATCACGCTGCTTTTACACATTCACTGTATGTTTTGTGTGAACTACCTGGAGTGGCATCTCTGTATGCCTTGTGTGTTCTTGGTAAAGTGGTTTATATAATCACACGTAACAACACAACAATTGACACTATTTATTTATTGAGTCATGCAAGTGAGACACGCTGCCTTACGGAGTATAAATCCTCTGTAATCCATCATGATGGAACGCATACGAAGGCCTTCTGCTCCTCACATGTGTGTGTCTATATGTTTCAGAGTACGTGGTATTCTGGACCCACATTGAAAAAGCACATTTTTCTCACAGCCAGAGAGAGAAAAGATCACATCTGCTACGGATTGACTTACAGGTGCAGTGCTTGTGATCCACAGGCATCCCCGTCACTTTGTTTGGATAACTGCAGGGAAGGAGGCAGATCCCCACCTCGCTGTTTTATCTCTGACGTCTCGGTTTGGTCCTTAGTGTCTCTTAATTATTCCAAACAGAATATAGGGAACCAGAGCTGGAGGCATCCAGGCAACTCTACAAAACATCAGACCCAAGGAGCTTTTCCAGCTTGTTTCTATCAGATGGAGCTTAAACATTAGAACAGGCAGGAGGTGGCCATGGACATTAACACAGTGCATGAGTCAGAGTGTCTGAAATAATACACCACCAGGCCAAGGCCAAACAGGACAGAGGGGCGGTATTACACCGGAGTGGAAAGATCACGCTCTTCCTCGAGTGCCCACGGTAGCTGCATGGAGGCAAACCTCACATCAGCACAGTGGTTTCAGCCGGCAAATTAGGAAACGGCTCAGGAAGGAACATGATAGTAAGAAGCCTGCTGAGAGTTAACAGGAGGAGAAACCTGGTGAAAAACAAAGGCATGAAGCACAGCGAGGATGTTCACACTGCAAAAACACCCGACACTTCAGTTAAAGTGTGTGAGTGTGATCACTACTGGGTATATTGATCCCATCATGGGACCATTACGACTCTGGTATTAGCATAAGACCAGTGTGTTACTGTTGTCTTATGGACTATAGCCCTGCACTAAGGATTACGTATATTTTCTGTCTAGATATTAATACTATTGTAGATTATATTGGTATTTCTAGTATCCATTATTAGCTGGAGGAGAACTATGAGGCTCCATAACAAAAAATTAATTCCGACAGAATCAGAGTCATAGCATTCAGGTCTATTCGCACTGTGGGAGATGGTCTGATGTGTGTGTGTGTGTGTGTGTGTGTGTGTGTGTGTGTGTGTGTGTGTTTTCATGTGTGGCTGATAGACAAAGAGGTATCATGTGGACGCTGGGGTTGTTGTTTAAGTTAGATTGGCTGGGACTTTAAAAGAATGAACTCACATCCTGTGCAGAACATCTGGAAAGCTCCACTTGAGCTGCAGCAGCACAGACACCCTTCCTCTGCTTGTCCTCGACTTAAACTTTGTCAACGCAGCCTCAGTCAGACACACACACCTTTCATGCTCAGTACTCACTGCACAGCTAAAAGTACATGAACACTATGGTGATGTATCTGGATGTTACTGTCAATCACTGTCTGTTGCACAGGAAAAACACACAGATTGGTGCAGATATTGTCTATGTTTTATATATTTTTAGTTCATTTATTAAACCAAGACCAAGGCCAGACACTCCTTAAATAAAGCTACTGCGCTTAACTCCAAGATGCTGAGCTATGGCATGGTGAGTGATGTGGGACCACAGTGCCATGTTCAGTCAAAACAATCTAATCTAATCTGTACGAGCAGGAAAAGCAGAATTTGGGTTTGTCCCTGTCAAAGATCACAGGGTTTTGGGGGGGAAAAAACAAACAGGATGAGAGGAAACAAACTCAGAGACAAAACATTTCTGAAAGAAAGTTATGTGAAGGTTACATGGTTTGAGCAGGTGGAAGTCTGAAGTTCCTTGTGTGGTGTTTAAAGATGTGCAGGGTGTTGGTTTAAAGTTCAACAAGAAGTCGAAAACACCTCTTTTTTAACCTCTTTTTGTTCTGTAAAATTCATTCCAAACTTTTCTCCTGTGGCTCGATATTTGCCCCAATCCCACTCCCTCTCTTAGTGTGTTCGACCAAAGTCTCTACTACGGGGTGTGGACGACCTAGGGTTCATCCCCCACCCGGATACATCCCCCCACTATGGGAAAGTCACTATGCGAAGCTCTCCCTCCACAATCACCCAAAGCATGAAGCACACATCAATTATAGCTCCAACCTCTCTGCGGGCACCTATGCATTGACCTGAGATCAGTCTCCAGGGGCAACCAAACAGCTGGACGGAGCTATGTGGGCCGGGGCCTCGCAGAGCTGCAGGGGAGGCAGGTTGCCATGCAGCAGGATTACTTTCGCCCGGCCCCCGCAATCCCGTTCTACTTGAGAGTGAACTCCGATTTCATCAACAAGCGTCTCAACGTTATACAAGCTGTGCGCCGTCTGGTCACACAGAGCCACGCTGTTCTATTGCATTATCTCCTCCAAAACACTGGGAGAGACATGCCGGGGATTCCAGGAGTGGACTCTGTTGAGGATCAAAGATTGCAGCCTAGAACGTCCACCCAGCACAGCTTTACTCAAAATGAGACATATCAGCCCTAGATGCAAAATTCTAGATCAAATGAGTAAAATTAGTCACCCAAGCTGTTTATATGAACACAATTAAATTTTATCTATATATATGCAATACTTGTCTCTGCCAAACCTCCACACTCAATCTCTCACTCCAGTCGACCTCAACATGCATGTTTTGGACTGTGGGAGGAAATGGGAGCACATGGAGAAAACCACACGGAAACATTTCCTCTGACTGGATCTCACATTAGTTTCCCAATGTTATTTTCAACATTTAAACAAAGCTACTCAAATATGTGTTAATTTACATAACATTCAAAGGACATGTTTGCACAGTGGATTTAACCTGTTTTAAACATTCTTGACTCGAAGGCTTGTGAAGGAGTCACAGTTTTCATTTGTTTCCAAGTCACGTTACACATCAGAAAGGTGTCATGTCCCTGCTGTGCCAAGTGCTTCTCTGACATGTTCTCAGGGATGAAATGATTTATAAATCAGGTTGTGAATGATATATGCATAAATCCATCTGTGACACCTTCAAGATTCATGGGGAGAACAGAGTAAAACTAGGTCATCCAGTGCGTGTAGGTCCTATAGTTTAACGCTGCAGGTAAGAAGGATTAAAAATTAAGATTTATCAAGAAGGGCCAGAAATCTGAACTTGCACATGTAATTTACTTATTCATCGTTGTATGAACATGCATAATTTCTCTTTGTGCCTGTAGGTACTTTATGTCCTGCCTGAAGTGAGGGGGGAAAATATCCTGCTCTCTTTTCTCTTTGGGCTCCCATGCAGAGAGGTCAGAGGTCACGGGCTGAGTGAAAGAATGTGGACAGAAAGCCAACATGTATGAGACGTGTGCATGCAGTTTTTTTTTTAGGCTGAAAACTTTGCTTTAATGCTTTCAAACAATGAGAGCAACAATGTGTCACACATGAACCGTGTCCCCAGTCGAGCTGGTGTAGAGTCACTCCCAGGGGCCTCCGCACTGTATATGAGGAAATACATCTCTGCCTTTGAGGACACCACAAAGAATCAGTGTTTTTTCAAGCGGTCCCACCAGGAGTTCCTGTCGAAGCTACGCGTCGAGCGGGTCTCCTTTGAGTGATTGTAAAGCTCGGAGGAAGGATGGTGGAAATCTTTAAAGCGAGACCCGATCCTACACAATGGCTTCCCCTGGAGAGCGCTAACTCAGTGTGGCTTTTCAGAGCCGCACTAGCGTGTTTACCTTTCTGCTCTTTTGTCCTTGTGTCTATACTTGTGCAATGCTGTTCAAAGACAGTGTCTTGCTGGGCAATAAAAAGTTGCGAGGAAATGTTGGTATTTTCCGCTCTGCGTCCGCCGCAAGGCGTCACAGTGTTGAGTTCAGAGCTACACCTCCTCCTCCTCCTCCTCCTCCTCCTCCTCCTCCTGTGACTACTGTGTGACGGGCCATGTGATCTGTAATCTGGATGGGGTGATGCTGAGGGGCTGGTGAGGAGTGGGGCGATCTTTGAAATCAGCGTGCGTGGGAGTCTGAGCTCGGATGTGAGTGTGTGTGTGTGTGTGTTTTAAAAGCAGATGGGAAATAACATGCTGCAAACGTCTTTGTGCTCAGCTCTCGGAGAGAACTCGGTGACTCTGCAACACGCAGAGCAGTTTGTTTTATGGTCGCAGCACGATCAGTGTGAGCGGAACTTCTGTGAGCGGAAAAACGGACTTCAAACGGCCAATCGTTACGTAATGCACCCGTTATTTACATCCACGGCAGCAAAATGTTTGCATTCTGCAAAGTCAGGCACACAGAGCTGCAGATTTCATTTGCTGATGCACTTAAATGTGATTGATACAATTATGTAAAATATATTGCAATGTTTGGTTGTTTGTGCAGTTTGCAGATTTAAGCATAATATCAATGCATGAAATGTTAAAGAAAAACATGTTAAAGACAATGTAAAAGCAAATATATATATATGCTTCAGGGAAATTATTGATTACTGAATATGTTCCCTGAAATATATCCTCAAAATGCATCTTCAAAAGAATCTATTATGTCCAATGTGGCGCATCTGTCCAATCTGTATCTGTGTTTGTTTCTGAGCTAGACAAAAACTACTCAGTTGATTTGCACGAAACTTGATGGATGAGTGAAGCATTGGCCAAGAAGGAAGCCATTGAACTCTGGAAAACATCCAAATTACAGGGACCATCCGGGAGGTATTTTTAGTTTCGCTGTGTCTCGATGGAGGCCCATGCGGTATAGTGCCACTGTTGTTTGCATTGTAATGTGTAACAATTTCCTCTTCGCCACTTCTCTCCTCTGATATCCTTACTTGAATAATTGCATCAGTGTTGCTCATGAATATATGTATATTTACATATGTTTTGACTGAATATTAACCAGTTAGCACATCTGAACCTTCAGGACAGGCAAGCACAATGCAACACAATACAGTATAATACAATATCAACAAAAAAACAGCTGCAACATATACCATAGCCTTGATTTACTTTCCTTTTTATTTATTTTTCTTTACTCTTGAACTCCCCCCAAAAAAGTGTCTTATTCTTTATCCGCTGGGACATATGGGAGCAGCCTGGACACTTTCACGGCTTGAGAGCAGCTGACTCCTCTGTTGCAGGTGGTTTGGCTCAATAGTGCTGATTTTTTAAGGTCAGATTATGCTGTATTATTCACAGCTTTTATCGAGCTCTGTAACTGCACAGATGCTGATCGTGCGAGATGAGAAACTGACGACCGATCCTTCGTTTCTCCCCTCTTAAATGTTAAAACATAGAAAGTTTATATTTAACACCGCTGACCTTACTGTAGTGAGGACACCGACTCTGTGGTATGCACTGGATAGTGAACAGGGGATGCTGTTACATTACGTCAGAGTGCAGACAGCTTGGACTTCTGGAAACTTTTCTTTGACAAACAATAGGTCATCAGGAAAGTTGGCCTGATGGACACTTTGGCGAGACCAGAGGGGAACAGGCACTTCCCCACAATGCACTGGAGAGATAACGGCGGGCTCTGATAGGCGTGGGGGGAAAAGGGAAGTTGTTAGTCACTGGTTGACCTTTCTCAAAGTGGCCTGTCAAGAGACCTTTGAGCAGCATCAGTCCACACACCAAAAGAAACCTCTCAGGTGTGATTTATTCACAAATATCCCTCTTTCTTATCAGCTTTGCCGTGTTTCTTGTCAAGGTAAGTACACACTCCCATCTGACCCGTGAAGCAGCCATGTGTGTACAACCGGGCTGTATTTCTTTGCGAGGCTCTGGCATAAATCTAAGGTCCCCGGGTTTACAGCTGCTCGAGTCGACGCCCGTGTGAAACTCGCCGGGATGGAGCTCCGCCGCCTCAGCCTGCGATGCACAGCTGCACGTTAAACACACAAGCAACTTCTGTGGGTCGGATTTTTGGTGTTAGCTTTTATGTCTTGTCAGGCATTTTCTGATGGGAGGGGGGTGGGGATGCTGTTAAAAGCAGAAGGGAAAGTGGAGCGTGCGGCTAAATGTCAAGACTCAACCACCGCTGCAGTTTAATAAGAGATGGTGGAGGTGGAGGTGGGGAGCGAGCAGAGTGACTCATCATTCCAACAACAGATGATGTGGAAAAAGCTTTCTCTCAAGTGCGTCAGTGCTCTGAGGGAGGGAGTAGGTAGGTTCAGGAAAAAGGTAGATCCACAGGTCTTTTTGACCTGGTCTTGGGAAATGTTCCAATAATTTACAGGAAATGGCAAAAATTAGTAATAGCAAAATAAAGCACTCCAAAGCTTTTAATGTTTCATGTGCATTAGCTCTTGTACTCTTGTTCTTAAACTTTTTTTTGCATTTTTGGTTCATCCTTTCCCCTTACATGTCAACATGTTGAGCATTATGCCATATGAAGCATAACAATACCCAGCATGATATGTGATATGCAACATACATGATACAACAGGAGAGAGATACAGATGAATGCTATACTTTGACTGATTTAGCTGCTGGACGTTCACTTGCCGGCCTGGCTATCATTTGGTGCCGGGCGGATGCACAGGAAAAAGGAAAGGAGCCGGTTTCAGAGGAAGAGGAGCGTTTCTACTGTTACAGTCACTGTAGACACACAAACCTCTTACCCCCTCACCTGTGTGAGCCAGCAGCAGGGCAGAGGTGAGCGAGATGGTGGAGGTGCAGGAAATAAAGAGGATTAGGTGGAGGATGAGGCCGAGAGGAAGGGGGACAAGGGGAACGGTTCCTTGAAGCAGGATCCGGTGGGAGAGCCGTCGTGCTCTCGCTCTCCCCTTGGGTGTTCCTGTCACTGCTCCAGGGAAGCAGACATAATTCACTTAATTGGCTCTCACTGTTACACATTCAAGGCAAAGCGGCAGAATCTCAGAGGGATTTTTTTTGTCCTCTTCTCTGGGCCAAAGGTAGCGAGGACTTCCCTCTGCTGTCTCAGCCAGTGAAGTCTCTCTCCTCTCTGTGCTCCAGTGCAGTCGCACATTTCCTCAGAGCAGCGTTACACCGTCACACTCATGTTCATTTGCCGAACGCCATTGAACAAGGTATGGGTGCCGCTAATCAGAGCTGAGGGACGGCGTGCCAGCATCGCAGACGCTTTGATCTCTGTATGAAATCAATGAATCAAAGAGATAATCCCGTCTGGGGCTGTAAAGAACTGCATGAAACATGACATGCCAGAGTCGCAATCTTCTTGATTATGCCCCGCTGCTCTCATTATCGAGCGTTCCAGCCTGATGATGGATTTGAACTGTCTAATAAACAGTCACAGACATTTATGCATACATCACATGACGGCTCCCCTCCCTGCTCTCGCTCTGAGTGACCTCTTTCCCCAAATACTCCCGACAACTGACCGACTCTTTGTTCATTTCTTTAACCTGTGACCCGCTGGACACATTCTGACTGGGATAAATGAATGCCCTGCAACCTTTGTGAGCGCTCCGAGCTTAAACCAGTATGTGCTTGTACAAGGCAACAGGCCTGTACGGAAAACCTCCAGAGACTAGCATAGCATGAGGCCAAATCTGCCCAGACCTAAATCTTTAGCTCCCACACAAATGAAAAGTGGAATTTTCCCCAACTGACAAACTTATCTGAATGATGAATAAGAAGATCCAAGAGTCTCCACTCAGCATTCGCTGAAACCTATTATTTATGAAGGCTTCATGTAAACTGCCCAAGTTGCACATTGGTGAAACTGTGGGAGTCACTCACTTGTCCACTTTAAACAGTCAGCACTGATATCACAGCTGCTAAAAGTCAAGTTACATGTGTTCTAGTTGGATGAATCACCTCAAGGCAAATTAGTCAAAGGTGACTCTAAAAACAAACTCTTTCCACTCATGTTCTATTTCTATAAACTTTTCAAGATGTCAGTTCAAGTCCAGCTGAACCATCCATCCGTTATCTTAGTGTTGTGGGGTCTTTTAAAGTCTGGTAAAGGGAGGATGTAGACTTGGTACACGTCATCTATTGCAGGGCACACATACACATAACCACTCTCATCCACATACTGACAGAGTCGCCTAAATTGTCCTATTGGACTGTGGGGCAAAAGGAATCCCAAAAAACCCTACACAGACAAGAGGAGAACATCCAAACTTACTGCAGAAAGGTCCTTTGCCTGGCCAGGAGTCGAACCCTGACCTTCTCATTGTAAATCAACATGACACTTGCCTTGATGAAACAGAACGGTAGTTTTTCAAGTCTGATTTTCAATGCACAACTTTTACATGTCACATAGTTTGTACTTGCACTTGCACAACCTGTTCACTACTGCAGCCCAAGGTCTAAAAAGGCATTAAGACCAAACACACAGATAAGTAGGTGATCAAAGTTCCTGTTTGAGCAATTATTTGGTGAACTTGTTCCCATAGTGTCTGGGTACGTGCCTCACATCCCGTATAGACACAGCAGATTTTTTTCACAAGTGCTGCATGAACCGTGTGAACTTGACTCGTGTCATTCAGCCTCATTCCTGTCTGGCTCCCCCTCGAATTATAGCAGGGGCAAAAACGCAAATTGAATGCAGAGCTCCATTATGCAGCATGTAAACATGCAAACTGCCTGTGCAAGCATGGGAAAAACCATTAGTCTGCAGTCGCGGTCGGAAGAAATATTTGTCATGTGACATTAAGGGAAAATGAAGCGTGTTAATGAGCTGTCATGTAAACTTGACAACACAAAGAGGAGCTTTTGCTAAAACAGGTACAGTTAAAAAGGGGGGGAAAATGGCAGACTCAAAGTAAACTTGACTTTATTTAAGGTTCAATGTGCATTCATGAAACTGTCACCGGAGATAATATTTTGTGTCATACCTTTGTAAATTAATCTGTTTTTTCACTGGATGTGAAAAGTGACAGTGCATCATGTTTCTTGAGTTTTCATTGTTGCACTGTTCCTGCAGTCATCACCTCTGATGGGGTGAATCTACAGATTTAAAATGGAGGTCAAACCAAAACAATAATGCAAAATAAAGTTTCTGTCACTTTAAAACTGTGCAGCTGTACTTGAGTAATTGTACTCAGTTACTTTCCCCGTCTGTTTCCCAGTTAGAGAACAGTAACCCACTTACCCAAGCTCCCCAACCCCTCTCCAGGCATACACATTCACTCTCCCAGACACACAAACACACACACCTCCACAACATTAATCCCACCAGGTTGCTGGGTTCTATGGGGGTCAGCGTTTGCCGGACGCAGCTTTTATTTGGGCCCGATTACTTTTGGGCACAGTCATCGTATGGCCTCTGTCGACAGGGATAACGCTCATTGGGGTCGGATTGGCGTCCGCCTCACTGGCTCCATTCACTGGGCCAGGCACAATCATTTAGAACTGGCAGACCTAACACCTAACCCACAGAGCCGGGCCAGCCCAGTCAGCAAATACGACCCCTGACACCCCTCACCCCACAACACCCGTCGTCCCACCCCGACACCTCACCACCCCTCTGGTAATCAGGAGGGGAGGTGGAGTAAAATGAGAGAAAGGGTGAGACAAAAAAAAGAGATGGAGGGAACGAAGAGCGGAGGTTAAATGGAGAGAGGGTTGAACATGAGTGAGCAACTCCTGCAAACAGAGGGTCAGAGGGACCTAAAGAAAAAGAGCGAGAGAGGGAGAGAGAGAGAGAGACAGAGAGAGAAAGAGAGGGAGAGAGTTTGTGTGTGTGTGTGTGTGTGTGTGTGTGTGTGTGTGTGTGTGTGTGTGTGTGTGTGTGTATACAGAATCAGCTGACTGGTCAGTCGATCTTTTGAATCTAAGCCGTTTCTGCAGCAGCTTTTGCACAGTTTTAAGTTTTTGAACCTGATGGCCTCTGTTGCAAACTACTGATTTGTAGCTGGTCAGATGACTGGGATCCCTAAACATGGCTGGAGCCCAAAAACTCCTGCCAAACATCTAATGGTCAAACACTGCGTGGAAATAAAAGTAATGCAAAACATTCAAAAATAGAAATGTGGCTGAATGGAAAGCTTCTCTGACGCTAACATGAAATTATGAACCTTTGTCAAATAATTAATTCAGTCTGTGTGTGGGTGTGTGAGCGTGTATGTGTGTGTATGCATGCATGTATGTGTGTGCACCCGCGTGTGTTCACGTGTGTGTGTGCATCTGCTGGCTAATGCTGCTCTCTTGTGGTGCAATTAGAGGGGACCAAGAGGCGTGACATTTTTATTGTGTAATACAATAGAATACAGCTCCTGTCTGTCATGTGACCGTGAGACTTTGTGATTCAGTAGAAATTGTTAACAATTTGCTTCAGCTTAAAAATGGAAACTAATTGCTCTGAGAAAATCTAAAGGGTTGAATTTATGCCCTTTGCTATTCTAAAAGGGAAAAGTTGAGAATAGCAAGTACTCATGGGTAGCTCTCCCTCAAACTGTTCCCATGTAGAACAGCTGAAACAAATAAAAATAATGTACAACTTGTATCGTTCTGTTCATTAATTATCGATCTACAGCACTGATGGGGCTAAACATTTCATCTATCTATCTATCTATCTATCTATCTATCTATCTATCTATCTATCTATCTATCTATCTATCTATCTATCTATCTATCTATCTATCTATCTATCTATCTATCTATCTATCTATCTATCTATCTATCTATCTATCTATCTATCTATCTATCTATCTATCAACTTATGTAACCAATTGTGCAGTAAGAAATCTCTGACAAGTGAGGGAGATGATGCGCCTTTAAATGGCTCATACCATTACTAACAACGAGGGAGGGGGGGCGGTGCCAGTTGTTTCCACAGCACGACTCTATTTCGCTGATATCAATGGCCCATGTATAAACATATTGTAATTACGTCTGTAAAAATAGTATCTCATATCAATGATTGAATTGTCACGCCATGACATGAACCCGGAAAGTAATTAGTAGCATCTCTATTTCCCTGTATTGACAGAGACTTATCTGCCGCCCTGCATGTAACCCTCGGACGGTAATGAATGGACCACCTGGAGTGGATAATAAAGATACGGGA
Source organism: Karalla daura (assembly GCA_029224185.1). NCBI lineage: Eukaryota > Metazoa > Chordata > Actinopteri > Chaetodontiformes > Leiognathidae > Karalla > Karalla daura. The sequence continues at coordinate 8,764,400 of CM055205.1, read as the reverse complement.
GAAGATTGCGTGGTAGTGAGTTGGACCAGACTGTGCAGGTCGCTCAGTCGACATGTCTGCCATGGCTGCGACCGACGACACCGAGCCGGAGCCTCCGCAGCCTCCCGCAGCGTCCGCCACCAGGGCGGAGTACTGCGCAGAGCTGCAGCGCTGGATGTGGCAGTATTACTGGGGATGCTCCAGCTGGCAGACCTGCCTGGCCCTGTCCGCCCTGCCTCCGCCCTGCGCCCATCCTCCGCCGGGCTCCAGCGCTCACACCCCGGACACCGCAGCCCCGCCTCCGCGTGCCGGTCCCGGGTTTCACTGGCACATCTACACGTACACCGTGGCGACCCAGAGAGGCGGCCACGGCTCAGGTGCGAGACCGAGACCCGGCTCCGATGGGCGGGCAGCTGCCCCGCAGCAGGACCGGAACCCTCCGCAGGCAGGTGAGACCCAGTGGGAGTGTCACTCAACATGCTGTGTATGTGGCCTTTAGTCAGTAGCTACTTATGTTCTAAATAGTTGAGGACATTTTTGAGAATTATAGTCTATGTAAATAATAGTCTACAACTGTGTTGATAGACAATGTGGATAATTATGTTTATACTTTGTAACTAATAGTTATAGACAATAAATAATAAGAATGCACATAAATAATAATTAACTAAAAAATCCCAAACCCTGCTGTTAAATAACCACAATTGCTATTATTATTATTTCTTCTACCAGTAGCACTGTTACTACCAGTAGCAGAAATAATGTACTTAAACATTACTTCTGCTACTACTGCTGCTAATAGGCAAGGCAATTTGTCTGCATTTACACCTCATCCTATTCAGTTCTTTGAGGAAACTGTTCACGGTTTTTTGTGATAAATTCATGTTCTGTCGAGGATTTTTATGTCGACCGTCCCTGGACGCCACAAAGGCTTTACAGTAAAAACACGGGCACTCCCACACCACAATCCAGACTGAAGATATTTATAGCACCTGAAGATGAGGTGTCCAAGTCCAAACACTTATGCTTATTTCTATGCTTGCATTTTGTTTCCTTTCCTGTCTTGTTCTGCATGGTCAGGTCTCACTGCCACCTTCATGTGCGTTTTAAAAATGATGTCAGGTACAAAATCTTGAATCTTACTCTCCCTGAGCTCTGCCGTGTGTCTTTTTAGAAGCAGGCTTAAGTAAATGACCCTCTTGTGTTAACAATGTAATGTGCTTAGAGGAGCTCTGGTGAGTTTCAGCAGCTCCACCGCACCTGCTCGCTGAGTTAAAGGGATTGAAGGTTTCTGCTTTTCACTAGATGGGCTAAAGCAGAATGGATGAAACGCGCATTAAAGTCATCTCGGCTCATTCAGTTTTCTACCTGCCCGTTTACAGGACGAGAGTACACCATCCCCTCCCTTTTTGACAGATTCCTGGCCGAGATGTTGGACTTCATCATCCTGTTTTGCGTCAAGGCCGCCATCGTGCTGTGGATCATGCACATGAGCGGCATGAAGTGAGTGGAGCGACCAAAGTTCCCTCCTCATAAGAAACCAGTTTCTAAAACTGGAGTGAGGAGATGAAGTTGGTTTGAAAAGTCCTCCTAACACACTCTGTTTCCTCTCCTCTGTAATAAAGGGACATTGCCAAATTTGTCAGACAGTTCATCATGGAGGAGATAGATGAGAACACGTCGATGGAGGACATCCGGAGGATGATGGTCGTAGCCGTGGTCTACAGGGTGCTAGTGTGCGTCTATGAGGTGAGTCATGCCTGCTCCTCTAGCATTTTCCATCTGCTTTTCTTTTTTGTTGTATCTATTGTTGTGTTTCTGTTCACTCTCTATTCAACGCTGTGCAGGGACCTCGAGTGTCCTGAAAGACATCTGCAAATAAAATGTACCAGTGTCACTACTGTTGTTATTATCATTAAATGGTTGTTTAGTTTATTTTATCTCAGTTGACTAACATGAATTGACTAAATACTGCAGTGGTAGTTTGGGTTTTGTAGCTTATGGTTAATTTTATCCGTAGTGTTTTCATATCAGTCCATTTATGACATGTAGTCTCCAAGTCAGGGAGTGTAGAGTAGCTCTGAGTAGTAACTCTTTGGTAGCTTCCAGTATTCTATAATGTAAAGCTGCAGCAGCACTTTTCTAGACCTATGTAAGCCAGCCGACCTTTACGGTTCATCTAGAAGTGTACTTGCTCGCTGCCACGCGCTCCTGTCTAATGAGAAGTTCTTCTGCAGCACAACACAACTTCCCACAGAGGACAGTGATGCAACCCCGCGTGGCTGGTTGCTCCATATGAAATCATGCATCGCGTCGCTTGTTCGACTCGTGCACCGGTGGCTTGTTTTCCCAGCTGGGAACCGGCTCTGGGACGTGGCGCTCCCCCCGCTCAGATGAATGCCATCTGGCACGTTTCTGTCCCTGCAGATCATTTTGACCTTGTTTGTATCAGCCGGAAATCACATTTCTTGTCTCTTTTTTTTCCATGTGTGACAGTGAAGGTACCATTGGTAGGTCTGATAAACTCTGGGTGTTTTGTCCCTGCAGACGATCTGTATCTGGGGTGCGGGTGGTGCCACGCCGGGAAAGTTTCTGTGCGGCCTGCAGGTGGTGACGTGCCACACAACCACCGTGGTGCGACCCAACCGGGTCCTCGTAGTCCCAGCGTCCAACGTCTCCCTCTCTGCGTGAGTGAAAACACTAAAGCTGGACTCCAAGTCCCAAATGTCTGAGGTAGATGGGGCTGCAGCTGCGGCTGCAGTCGAGTAATGATTAGAGTGGTCGTATGCTCGGAGCACCTGTGTCAGTCTGACCTCTGCTGTCCCATCGTTCACAGCTCTACGGGGAGGGCACTCAACAAGAACTTCTCCATCGCCTTCCTCTTCCCCATCTTCATCACTCTCCTGTTTTTCCAGCACAATCGGACTGTGTACGACATCGTGGCGGGGACCATCGTGGTGCAGCGCAGGGAGGGCAGGTAGCCGCACCCCCCCCCTCACCCCCCTGCCCCCCCGCAGGATACGATCATCCTCTTGGCGGGAAAGCGACGCGTTGGCAGGGAGCCAACCCTGAACTACTGAAGAAGACATTCCTCATCTACCCGCCGGATCCGACAAAGACTTTAAACTACGCTTTTATTTTGCAGATATGAGATTATACTCTTACAGCCTTAGACGTGAGGTTGTCTTTATAACCATTAAACCGACAAATTAGCCGGCAGTTAAACCTCTGAAGTATTTCAGATTTCGGATCGAAAGCATCTTTCAGGCGACTCAAAGACTTTTCTCCTCAAACAATGTGAATCCCAGTCCACGTTGATTCGTCCACGTTTTGATACGTTTGATTGAAACCTGTCTCGAGGTTGTGACGGGTAAAAGCTGTAAAAGTGAGTATTTATTGAACAGGCACAAGCTGAAGGGGGGTGGGTGGGGTGTGGGGGTGGTGTACGCCATGATATCTGGTTTATTTACATTTGCAAAGCGGGATTTCATCGTTCCAACTATGGCGACCTCCGGTGGCCGAGTCGGGAAACACCCAAAGAGTGCTGCACAAAGAGGGCCTCAGCACAGGGTTCAGTACCGTTACAGCTCCTTGACTCTATGTTCTCTCCATGATGATAACGACAGCCTAGCAAATGTTAACGGACAAAGATGTTGTCTTGCTGATGGATTTTGTGTCTTTCTTGCCGAGTGAGGAAGAGCGAGGCCAGGCCTGTTAGCGTCCATGTTTTCTTGTGTTTCTGCCGCAGTGAAACAGTGACCGACGTCTGTGACTCCAGAGATGTGAACCGTGCATTTGTCGTGACTCAGGGCAGAGCCGCTGATTGTCTGGGCCGCTCTCGCTGAACGCCACTGCTCTTGTGAGGCTATTGATTGTGCACATTGTAAAAGTCTCCCGGTATTAAAGACTCTGTAAGTGTTTGATTCTTATGCCGTGATGCTGACTCAGCAGAGCGTCTCCCGTGCGGGCCACTTAGACAGATTAGTTTTTCCTTCTCGTTTGAAGGTTAATTTGTCCGTCTCAAGGCGTTCCAAACAGTGGGTTTGCTTTTGGGAGGTGGAAATAGTAATCTCATAAAGATGTAAATACAGAGGCCCTCCTCGGGCAAGTGGCTGCATTTGGGAGTGTGTAGTAACACGTTTCGCCAGGCGGGGGCGACATTACCCCACACACATATCAATACATGTTGTGGCCCAGTTACAGTAGATGGAAATAGACTGTACTTACTAGATGTTGGCATTAATTTGACCTTATCTACGTGTAGTAGTTAAAAAAATCAGCCTCTATTTTTCCAAATTTCTTAAATAACCTTTATTATGCATGACAAAAACACTCATGCTGACTTGCAAGGGTGAAACCTGTGTGTCTCGTGTGGTAACCTCCATGTTGAGCAGCTAATGATGTTAACACACACACACACATCCCACCCACACAGTGGTAACAGACTTCCTTTTTTTTTTATCCTCAGACAACATTTGTGACATCTGCAAAGTCACTATTGGAGCAAAAACATGCGAACATGTGAAATCGTTCTGCAACGGGTCACGCAGGGTTTCTCTATACTTAGATAAACAACGGAGAGCTGTTTGATGAGGCTTCGCCAACACCAATGTTATTGGTTTATTAATGACACATCACATGTGGGGCTCTGCCTGTCACAGGCTAGCAGTGATTTCTGGTGCACAAAAGAGGCAACTCATAGTTGTTTGTACTTGTTAATCTGGAAAACTCGGTTTTTATGCTCTCACATGTGGCACTTTCTCGAGTTTCAAACATTCGGATCAGTATTTCTCTGAAACATAAATTTTTTATGGCTAAATAGGCAACATCAAAGTGAAGAAAACATCTTTATTATTTATTAAAGAATTAAGATCAAAATAAGATTTCCTTTGATAGGGACAAAACAACCCACCCGTTCATCATCAGACTCTGGCTGAAATGGTTTCTAAAAAAGCTTTGCCTCACAGAAGTTTGCTTGCTGCAGAGCCTTGTGCCTATATGGAACCAGTGAGACGAGGTCAGAGAAAACAGAGACAATCCTTGTGTGGAAAAGCTTAAGACTGTTCTAACTTTGGCTTAAGATCATGAGCATTTGATTGAGGAACTGTTACAGTGCCTTTGGAAGTGCCTTTGCCTTTGTTGGGCACTAAAATGTGCAAAAAATAGCTAAAAGTAGCTGTTTTGCGTAACTTCAATCCACAAGATGGTAATGCGATTCAAACAAGTGAAATTCAATACAGTTTATATACATACCAAAGTGGTCATTGGAGGACCTGCGGTGTCATCTTACATCGCCACAGATGCTATAGAGGCAAAATGTCCTAGAAAATATCTCAGATACATGACTGAGGTGCTCATGGGAGATGCAGCCTGCCATCAAACAAACTCATTTTCACCCACAGGGGGCGCCAGAAATCGGCACAACTCCCTTGTTGCTGCTGCAAAAGGTATAATGGGGTTACTGGTGTTATTCAGAGGTAATTAATTTAGTTAACCCAAACTTCAGTGGGGGTTTTTTCTTTTACATATATATTTCCAGAGCCAAACTGCTGCGGAGTAGAATTTTGATGAGGCGCGCTCGTGTAAGATTAGCCACGGGCGTGTTTTGTCTTAGGTGTCCCAGTAGGACGGCGCAACGCTCGTTTTGCTCCCCTCAGAGTGGTGGGTTTTTAAATAGCAACCATTAATCCTCATGAATAAGTAATTATCACCAGGCTCTTGCCAAGTTTCTCGCTCCGACATGCACACACGTGAAACAAAATATACACACCAAAGGCCCACACACACACACACACACACACGCCATTCATGACTTTGTGTTTCCAGGCAGCTACAGTCTTTTTTTGGTGTGTGTGCATCATGGCCGCCACGGTATGCCTTGTTATCCGAATTCCTCCAGTGGTAATGGGTGGATCATCTTGGACCGCACGTACATGTGTGTGTGTGTGTGTGTGTGGCCAGCAAGGACTGGGAGAACATATGTAAATGTGAAGTTTGAATTATGAATGTGTTACATCCTCCATAAATTTCCAGCTTGTAGAGTTAAGATCTGACTTTTTAAAAAGTACTAAACTCCCTAAATGGCTCTGAGGCAGTGAGAAAATTAGCTTTCTGTTGTATAATCTCTGTGCCTAGAAAAAAAAGAGAAACTGTCCAAACATTTTGTCAGCCATTGTGCATGATTTTAAAAGTTCATCACAGCATTTTGTCCTTCAGTTGCAAGTTTTTGTGCTGAGAGTCATGAGTTGTTCTCCGTGCCAGGGAACTGAGAGAGGCTTAGCAATAATTACGCCTCGAGTGGCTCTAATACAAATTTCACAGGGAGACAGAGTGGAGAGAGAAACCAACAGAAAGTGTGAGACACAGAAAGGGATTAAGAGAGAGACAAAAGCCCAAGAGGAAGGAATGGATTGGAAAAGGGAGCTCAAAATGGGAAGAGAAGTAGAGAGGGGGAAAAAGGGAGGAAGAGAGAGAGAGAATGAGAGGCTGAGGGACACCATGCTTGAAAATTCTCTCTGATCTTTGAGCCGTGGGACCAGAGGCGATGGAATACCCCGCAGAACTCTATTAAAATTCATCCAGCCTCGCTGAAGCTCTCCGTTATTATACAAGCGGTGCCCTGCACAGCTCAGCTTTCTCTGTTTGCTCTCTGTCGCATGCACACAGGGCACGGACACGCACGGCGAGGACAAACACACGCGAATGCACCCACCCGGAGCCCGGCATAAGCAGAGCCCGCCTCCCCTGTCAGACGGAGCGGAGGAAACTCCAGCGCCGCGTCTCCAACTTTCCTTTATGTCTTCAGCAAAAACACTGCGTCTCCGCCGAGGCCGGCGCATCCGGCGGGTTCACAGGGTTCAACGGCGCTTTCAAGATGAGATTTTTCAATTTCTGTTGCGGTAGAGGCGACCGGGCCGAGACAGAGAGCGGGGGTGGGGGGTGATCGTGAACCGACTGGTCTCAGATTAAAAGGTGCTGATTCTCATCCCGCCTCACACTCGGCTGCAGACGTGTTCCCGGCGCGAGCTGGAGGTGACCGCTCAATGATGCCAGCAGGATCCCGTCAGCCGCCGCAAGACAGCAAATTAAAACCGACAACGGGGAAACGGATGATTTGTAGTGAAAACTACGCTTTGACACTGGACAGACTCCGGCCTGACACATCGCACTGACACGCACACACACACACACACACACCACCAAGGAAGCTCAATTAACTCCTGTTTGTAAAGGAATGAAACTTGTGATTTTACAGCCACAGACCGTAAACAAGTGACTGACACATTAGATCCAAGTATATGTATACACACACACACACACACACACACACACACACACACACACACACACACATATATATTTCTTGTTACATTTACATTTATTTGCCATTCTACACAAACTCCATTAAAAAGCAGCTGCGTGCTGCGGCAGCAGAATGACAAACCAGACTGAAGCTCATGAAAGTCTGTGGCTGGAAAATGTGGAAAAAAAAAAGAAAAAATGAGCAGAAACATCCTCTGAAGCTCCACAAAGTGAAGAGCAAACGCAAACACCTGGCTGTTTTGAAATACGAATGTGAGGTTATCGTAGGATCCAGCGGACGTCGTTATTTCTGACTAGACCGTAGCAATTTATTCAAACTACACGGTGTTTATGTGGTACATTACCAGGGAGGGACGTCTGAGGATTAAACAGGTGGATGTCAAGGGAGTCAGTGAAACAGGAGATATCTTATATTCTATGTGTCAGCAACAACTGTAATTACATCTGCCTGGGGCTGCATTCGATTATGCCTGAAAATAAAATGAACAATCTTCATTCAGGCCCACACACACACACACACACACACACACAGAGGCGGACATGCTCGTCCAGGCTCCACGCGGTTAAATACCCTGTGATGGAGCAGCAGGTCTTCACGCCCGGCCTGCGCTCTCTCTCTCTCTCTCTCTCTCTCCCCCTGAAGCTTTTGTTCCTTGTCCGTGTGTTGCTGCTGGAACCCCGCAGCGTGGCCTAATTTACCTGGTGGTCTTCATTGTGACTCTGGCACGACTGTGAGGAGTGCGAGGCAGGTGCAAGCCGGCTGCACGACCACGGTAGGAGGACAAACCGACTGGGCAGAGAGGAAGAGGCGAGGAGAGCGGCCATAACACATACATGCACACGTAAACCATGTGTATACAGTGTGTAGATTGGATCAGTGGTGAAATAAGTGAATGATACATAGAGACACATAGATAGACAGATCGAAAGAGAAAGAAACGAGATTAAAAGGCCAATCTCGAGGAGATAGCGCGTGTTGCACTGATTGCTGGAGTACAAAGGTCACGATCCATAAAAAGTATTTGCAAACAGTCACGTCAGGGCGGAGGATCTGCGCCGAAATAGACTCGTAGTAAAGAGGGGACGAAAAGGGAGCGAGAACAAATATAAGAGCCAATGGGAGTATAAGCGGAGGGGACGCGAGCGCGACCTCCCCTGTGCAGTGAATATCGGATGACTTTGTGATTGCATTTCCACACCCTCCACGCCGCCGTTCTCCCTGCCACCCAGCAGAGGGAGTTCCCTTTGAATTTACCCTCTGTCTGCTCCGCTCCCCGGAGCCGCGCGCTCATTGGCTGCCGGCAGGCCCGAGCGTCTGAGGCGGCCCGGCCAATCCGCGCGCTTCTGGGCCACAAACATCTGAAGTAGTAATAATGTGGAATGTGCTGGCTCGGCATGAGCTGTCAAGCGGAGCATGTAGTACCATACTATATGTGGATAGAGGGAGGAGACGGCAGCGGAGGAGGAGGAAGTGGTGAGCTCTGGATGACAGAGCAGTAGGCTTATTGTGCCGTGCGTTAATGGGACTGTGCAAGTGTGTAAGAGTGTGTAAGAGAGAGAGAGAGGGAGAGAGAGAGAGAGAGAGAGAGAGAGGGAGAGAAAGAGAGTGTGTGTGTACAGAGCAGTGCTGTCAGCTGTTCAGTGTTGCCTAACATTCATAAACTGTGCCCCACCCTTTGTTCCTTCTCTCTCTTTCACACACACAGCTCATTATTTTCTCACATGTACACTCTTGCACAATTTTTTTTGGACAAGTTTGGCTTGCCCTCACACACTTCTGAACCATGTTTACTATGTACTACTATGTCTATGTGTATGTATGAAGGGAATATAGTATACTAGTTTGAGATTCAAGTTAGGGTGTGCTATTTGTGTGTGTGTGTATGTGATCTTACAATACTGAGTCGTAGGTCGAATGTCCTCCACAGAGCATTGCTTTGGTGGCCTGTGTGTGGGCCTGTGTTTTAGGGCACTGCAGCATGTTGCAGGCTTCACACACACAGGTTTCCAGCTCCAGGCTCTGACAGCGAGCACTGACCCAGGATTAGTGCCTTGTCAGTGGGAAGGGGGTTGTGTAGAGAGGGGGGGGGGGGGGTGGCTGCACACCCCAACTCACCTCCACCCAGCCAGCCCTACCTCCAGTTCGTCGGGTGGAGGTATGTACTGTATGCCAGGGAGTCTCTACAGGCTCCCGGATCTAAAATAATCCTGGGGAGGCTGCGGCTGCGGGTGGGTGTGTGTGGATGTCTGAGACAGACATGTGATTGTGTGGCTGTTTGGTGGTTTTGAGGACGTGGGCGGCTGGAGGATAAGTACACAGAAGAGGAGCGGCATTCAAAAGCGAAAGGGATGAATGGGCATGCTAAGCGGAGGCAGGAGGGATGCCTCTGACATGGATTTATCTTAACAAAACACAGAACCGGTGATGAGTAACAGTCGCCGATAAAGCTGTGAATGGCGATAATGAGAGATGAGATGCGTGCGTACAGGTTTTCAAGGGTTCCTGTTGTCCTTGCTGGGAGAGCTGGTTCCATCGCACTGTGAGACAGGGATCATCCGTACATTTCCATCTTGTTTGATCACGTCTACCGTCTTCTCCAGGCCGTTTCCTCTTTTCAGTATCTCTGCCTGTGCGTCTTCTGTTTTCCTGTTCTCTCACAGCACGGCGGTCTATCTTTTCCAACACATTACAGTAATTCCCCTTTCGGTTTGGCCTATTTTCTCGTCTGTTTTTGTTGCTCCTTTTGCTTCGTTACAACAGAGTGGACTTCACAGTCCACGGCCTGATACATCCTTTCATAATCAGCTTGTTGTGCAAGGAGGATGTTGAGTTTGCTGTGTTGTCTGCATGTGATGATTTAGCCATGTTTGCAGGCAACAAACATGGAGTACTCTGCCAAATGGTATTTATAGAGCTTGGAAAACCCTTCTTTTTTCAACTGTAAATGACTCATTGTAGCATGCTTCGGCACGCCCCAATGCACACACACACACACACACACACACACAGTAGAGAAACCATCAGGTGCAGTGCATGACTCAAATACTCATGCTGTTTGGAAAGCCAGTGAGTGTGAGCTTCTGTAAAGTTGTGGAGGCATTTGTAGGACAAAGCACGGCTCTGTGTTTTTTTGTACTTTCAGCTTTGGATCAAATAAAGACCTGAATCTGGCTGCTGATAGCCGGGTAGTCAGGCCCGAGACGTGTTAGACAAATGCTGCAAATGCACTTAAAAGACTCTACCATGGTTAAGGGGGAAAAAAAATCAGAGGATCTATGAGATTAAAGAGTGATCTATAAATAAAGATAAAGAGAGCAGACAGAAACCACTGTCAGCTAACAGTTGGATCCTTGTGAGTTTGTAGAAACACTTCATTGTTGAATCTCTTGAAAAGCTCTGTGTCAATATTCATCCACTGTGCGTGTCTTCTCATTAATGCTGGATCCTAATATTTATATTTCATTAAGCTGTTCATTCAGGATTTAATCAACAGTCAAACAAGGTAAGAGGAATTAAACATGGAACAAAAGTGAATGTTGACATTAACTATTCATGGCAGTAGGTTCGAGAGGGCGTGACCCTGCAGAGACAAGTCCCTGGTTAATAATTATTTTACAGTAGTTTTGACTATTAATGCTTCTATGTACTGCTTCTCATGGAATCAGAATCGCGTCCGCTGCCAAGTAGTTACACAACTTAGTTACGCAGCTCCGACAAATTGGGTTTGGTTTTGGGCACAAAACAAGCAAGATGGATGAAATTAGTCTGCAGCACAGGACAACAGAGCACACAAGTGCACAAAATGGACAAACGTACGCCTTACACGCACACACGCGCAAGCATACGTGCAGCAGAGTCTGACAAAACGACTCCCATATCACATGGGCACGCTTGTTAAGGACACAAAGGTGTGATCGTATCATGCTGAGGTTAATCAGTAAGCATCTATTTACGACCCTGGGAGATGATTACCGTGGCATATGAGCGAAACCGTTTCCCACATTTGCTGTAATGCGTGAGGCCTCACTTAAGCATACATAATTGCATGCAAACATGAAGATTCACCATCATCCAGCATAAACAAACAGTCAGAACACACACGGAGAGTTCACACAGGGACTCTCTCCTCCAGACTACGCACGCAACAGAGACGCAGCTATACACATTAGACGTCGACGTTATCAGGCCTGGTGAGGCCGGGCGGTCGGGGGAAGCAGCACGTTGATGAGGCGGCAACATTATTGATTTAAGTTTGTTTTTTATTTAAAAAAAAAAAAAGCGTTTGAAACTGGGCGTCTAGACGACTTGGCTGGCCTCCGTCTGCACTTGAAGAACGCAGCAGTCAGATAACTTTGTTGGCGGGATGGAAATGTACGTGTCAGCATAATAACGAGCGCACTTTCTTAAAACGTTCCACTGAGTTGCAGATAACCAGCACTGAATGTACTGAGCTGAACGTATAGCTGGGCAGGTGACAGAACAGAGTAGAAGGGCAGTGATAATATGACTCTGCAAGGCAAATGGGCAAATGTAGAGCTTAACAAAATCCAATGGTCTTGACTTGCAAAACTCACCTATCCATATGATATATTTGTATCTGTTTACCCCATAAACAGAAATTAAGAAGAAATAAGCTGTCTTCATTTGGATGATCTGGTGTTTGTTCCTCCTGGTTGTTACTGTATCTTGCAAAAAAAAGGGAAAAAAAAGACTTTTCTTTATAATTTAGTGTTTTGATATTTCACGGTGGGTCTGTATCTTAGAATGGCTCGCAGGACAGAACATGTCATGACAGGAGAGAGGCGAAGATAGAGAGAGGTGGCAGGCGGACCTGGAGGTGGGACACAGCAGGCGCCGCTAATGATGGCAGGCGGAGGGTGAGGCCACATAAGCAGCATTGATCGATGGCTACAACGCATTGCGATCGATGCGTGTGGTAAGACAGGGCGTCTGCACCAGCGTGCCGTTCTCCTCTTGCACTTGTCCTCTAACAACATTTGCGCTGATAAAGGGCTGCAGCTTAACTTCATTTTCATTATTGATGAGAATTTGTGTTTTATGTGCTCTCCACCAAAGTCTGAAAACAGCGCGAGTGGAGCTGCAGTAACTAAATAACCGGGGATAAAGAAATGCCTATCTGAGGCGAGAAATAACAGGAATACAAGTCTAATATTCTCAGAGTAATCAATTTGCTCTCTTACCCGGAGTTGGATGAGAATTTGGACAGCTCTCCAGGAAGTCGCAGCTTCCAGGTATTCCAGTTCAAGTAATCCCCTTTTACAAAGTTTTAAACAGTTGAGGTAATTAGTGAACAAGGTTCACTGTTCCCTCCGTTTCCAGTGGTAACAGTGGCATCGATCTTCTCATTTAACTTTTGGTAACAAAGCAAATATGTTCAACTCGTGTTGATTCTGTGTTAACAGACCCGATTAATCAACCAACCGTCTCTGGGACAATGCCCAACACCAAACAGTGTCGACAAACTCCCAGGACAAACCGAGTGTGGCATATGCTCAGCGAAGATGAAGATGGGGAGGGCGGGGGGGGGGTGGGGGGTGGGGGTGGGGGGTTGCAGTGCGCTCTCATGCCACATTCACAATATATCAAAGAGACACTCTGCTCCACTTTCTAGTCGTCACCTCTGTCTCTGTCACTCTCCCTCTCACTTGTGCTGCAAAAAGTGTCTCCTCAGACTGACAGCCCCTCTGTCTGTTCCTCTAACACAGTCGCACTGTCACACACAGAAAGGAAAATCAGGCAGCGGGGCGGACAGGCGGGGTGCAAGGCGAGCGCTATAGATTTGTTGGCTGCCTCTTTCAAGCTCATCTATTATCTAGCTGACTCCTCGCTGACCCCCGCGTTGGCGACTGTGTACTGTCCTGATATCACTCACCACTGTTTGCATGCCTGTGTGTGTGTGTGTGTGTGTGTGTGTGTGTGTGTGTACGTTCTGGGGTGTTTGTGTGTGTACAAAAGTGTGTTGAAGAGCCTCCCTTGCCTGGTCAATAATTAAAGTCACTGGTTAGTAGGAGGAGAGTGGCATTGCAGACATTTTTTTCTGCCCTTATTAAGGCTGAAAAGATGGCTCGTCCTCATTCATGATGCATGAGGGGCTGGTGTTTTCGTTTTATGTTTTTTTTTGGAAGGAGTGAGACGCACACATCACATTCAAGGAGTAGATGACACCTTACATGGAATTAGACACATATAGACATGAGACATAAATACATCATTCACTGTCGCACTCACAACAAAAGGAGACTCAGAGCCTCCAGTTGAGCTGAACGTGACTCCTCTCTGACTGTGGGAGGAAAACCCAAAGAGAAAGGCCCTCACTTTGACCAGGACTTGAACCTGAGAGCTTCTTGCTATGAGACGACTGTGTTAATCACTGATCCAGCGTGTGGCCAGTTAAACAACAGTTCAGGCTAATGAAGAATTCTGTGTTGATGCAATATCGCTGTCTCATCTGCAAAAGCAGCGGTCTAATAATAAGTTCTTGGTCCAGAACTAAGAGCCAATTATTTTTTCATACAGAGGGAACTCAGCTGTTACACATACTCTCTCTCTCTCTCTCTCTCTTACTCTGCTCCTCCCGTTTCTCCCTTCTTTATATTTCATCAGAAGCAAAATGTTTCCGCTCTGCTTCAAAACTCCTAGCAACATCATATGTTCATGAGCGCTCATCGTGTCTGTGTGTGTACAGATTCAATCTACACACTCTGCCCGAGCTATCTGAGGATATTTCCTCGCTCCAATTAGGTCCGGACTTTTAACACGGATCACATTAAAGGAGCTCAGATTACTTCCCAAAATCTGCCTGCCCAAGACAGCCTGATTCAATTGGCTGCTGTTAATACACAGATTATGGAACTCTCTTTGCATCCTAATCCTCCTCGCCTCACTCTCCCTCGTCGGCGAATGAGGAAGGTGTGTGAGAACAGGTTAGCCGATACCAGGCATTCACTGCAGGATTACAGCAGGGCAACTTTAAGCCTGTGTAATTTGGTTGTTAGAGGGGTGCTGTAAAAAGGAGGATGTATAAGTGAACATGTGATTGTTACATGCCGATTGAACTGCTACAAAAGAGGCATTTGGGTTTCATGTTCGGTGGAGATATCACAGGTGGCTGTGGGGCATCAATATAATGTAGCTTACAGTGTCATAAAAAAGTAAAGTGCATTGATTCTGTTTGCTGTTTGTTTAAAAAAAAAGTCCAATACAATTTGGAATAAATAATGCATTTATAGAGAAATGTTTGTGCTTCTTGGCGGGTAAATAAGCAGATGTTATAATTTGCCGATTCACTGTTAGAATATTTAACCGACAGGATCTGGAGCTTTCCAAGACCTTATCTCGGGGGATTGTCAAGTAGCTCGACTGCAATGAAAAGAATAGATTTTAGGTTCCAAGAGCAAGAAAGAGGTTCACATTAAATAACCTGAATATGCTGAGAGCAGTTGGAAGTTGAGACCTCTAGCTCCAACTAACTGACGTAGTCAAAGTAAACAGCCTAAAGGCGGCTGAAATAGTAATTTTATGTATAAATGGTTAAAAAAAGGCTGCTTTTCCATAGTCAAATGCCTATGGCAATGGATACAGTCTTTAATGTGATTCAGTCTGAGTGAAGGAAATGCTTTTAAAAATTTTGATTGATTGAAAAAAAACAAAGCAAATAGACACGGCTCAGCAAACAAATTGTTATCTCAGTCTAATTAACAACTTATTAATGGATAAATAGCTGCGCAAGTTAATGAAAACAAATGGATAAATGGTTGAAGCGCACAAAGGACTGGGGCTCAGTGTTATTATCCATTGTATCGCTCCCAAAATTATAGTTATTCAGTGGGATTGTCTTGTTTGTTCAGTGGGAGAGCAGTGGCTCAGTGGAAATAAAGCAGCAGCATGAAGTCAAACACTTGATTCGGTCCCCTTTCATTGTGGAGCTGTGCAGAAACGTGGAGGCGCTTCCACGTGTGAGCAAAAGGGGGAGCAGTGAGCAGCCGCACGGTACACAGAGAGAAATCCAACAGACCCTGTGGCCTTGAAATGTGAAGTGACAGCTGCCTTCAAAGCATACAGGAGGAGCGTTCAGCCTCCACTGAGAGTCCGCTCTGGATTCTGTGAAGCACTGACATGTTGATGCATCAGCCCGCTCACATTTCCACAACACCTGGACAGGTTAACAGTGATACTCATCTTATTGCCCGAGGAGCTGAGATGCTCAATGGCTGGGTGTGCTATTGACATGCACTTCTGCTCGTTCAGCAAAGCAGAAACGTCCAGGACTATTAAAATCTCAGAAAAAAAATCCCTGAAGAGCAGCTTTGAACGACCAGCAACTATTAATTATTTATCCACCTTTAGTGTGTGTTTTAAGTTCAGCGTGTTATTTATTCATATCCGAGGTGAAGTGTCAGATCCCTTGTTTGTGTATACTTGTCACTTAAGTAGCTGTACCTTATTTAGTCGAGTGTCAGAGGGCGTCAGGAGGGGTTAAAAACTGGCAACGTCCTGTCTGACAGTGGTATATGTTACCACGCACCACTTTTGGTGCATTACACTTGGCAGCCTTTTTCTTGCAGGGGGAAAAAAAGGAGCTTCCTAGACTCAAAATTGTGTTGACATTTAAAAGATGACTCACTTAATCTCATAAAACAGCCACGCAGGTATGCAGGTTTAAACAGCCAGGCTCCATTTGTCAGGGCTCCTCCTGCACAGGCCACACCTGGTACACTTTATTCCTGCGTGTAGTGTTCACACCTCCTGCAAAGAACACAGACTCATCTCGGGGGAGTAACCCAACCCTTCGAAGAATCTGCTCCTCCTCTGAGAGCTTTATTTTTCCTCAAGCACACTGTGGCCCTATACTGTACTGTACACACACACACACGCATACACGCACGCACAAACACACATCTCCTTTCCTGGATACCTCCCTTATCCGTAATGATAACCATTCATTGCCAAACCACAACCTTCACCTTCATTCTGAATTTTTACCCTATTTCTTTTTTTTACTCTTCTTTTTTAACACAACATAACACAACGGTGTACAGTATCTGTAACAGAGGCACAACTTGTACTTGATCCCATTCAGACCTCACAAACCCTTGCCATTCATACATTTTATATGAACATTGTCACATTCACTCACAAATACATGGATAAGTAAATAAGAAACACCCTGGAGCTGCCTAACACACATTTGCTAGAAGCCACTGGTCAATGTTCCCAGTGATAGAAAATAAGGATACCTTTGTATTCACCCTAAATTTAATAATTAATGCTACAATTACGTTCATTTCTGTATGGAAGAATAGGACTGTGTAAGTGTGATAAACACATTTGTACACACATTTATAACACTCTCCGGCTGTGCTGCGACATGTGCAAGACAGAGCAGGAAACAGCGTTTGGTTAAGCTGGAGCTTTCCATAGGTATAGACACCCACGGTGTGGAGGCGTGTGTCTGCGAGTGCACGCATGGACAGAAAATGGAGTGACTACATGCTTGCATGCATGCAAATGAGCCAATGCACGCACATCGTGCAAGCTTGCAAGACTTGAAAGAGGCCTGTCATTAAAGTCAGAGAGTTTGAATCAGTTGCGGCACCACAGGTAACACAACAGGGTCTCCGGGAATCAAACAGCACATATAGGATACACTCTGCATAATAAATGGCTGTCCTGCCTCCTTTCAAATATCAAAGTCCATTCAGCAGCAGACGCTCTCTTCATTTCTATGCATCCAGGCCATGAATGTAACGCTAGCCTCCTGGTACACAGGGCAGCCTACCTCTCCGCCTCTTTGTTTGGTATACATGTGACAAGGGCACAATGGAGCGCCGGACAATAGGCCACTTATTGAGTGACTGGCAGGGAGTGGGATACATCGCAGATCGTCTGTCACTCTGCGGCCTCGTGCAACCTGCGGCTCATGGTCAGTGTCGGGTTGCACTCGGCTGTGGCGAAGAGGCAGAGGCTGCCATGTTGGAAATCTGGGAGAGGTCGCAGAGGTCAAGATTTACACACTGAAAACAGAGGGGAGGTGTTAACCGAGCTTCAATGTGTATTACTGTGGTGGACTTTGAGGGCTTGATTTCTGCTTTGGTTGGTTTTTATGTTTGCTTTCTGAAAATTCAGGTTGATTTTAGTCACATCAGGGAAGCTGTTAAACCTCACCACTCCTTTAAAACTGGCAAATATTTGTGCCACGGCGAGTCAATCGAATTTGTCATCTTTAAGTGAATTAGCAATAACCAAATCACGTCATGAGTAAATCATGAGTAAATAAATGTCATCAACATGTTTTCTAGTATTACTCCACGATTGTGTGAATGTTGCTGGTTGTTTGTGTGCGTGTGTGAAAACAGTTGCTATCGGCGGCTCAGATTTTCCACCTTGTCACTGTCAGCTGACTATCAGTCATTGCCTTCAGCTGAGCTGATTTTCTCTGGGGTCGCGAGCTCTCTACGTCAAACGCCTGCCATGACCTTCTGGTCTGCTGACAGCAGCTCTCTAAGAGAAGCCGGACGTTTCATGTGCAATTAAATGTAAAGATTGTACGGTACATGCATCATGTGATATCAAATGGGACCAGACTCGGGCAGCAAACAACAGCCGCCAGTGTTCCTGCAATGGCACAGCCAAACGCGAATCTAGCTCATTTAATTCATTTCACAGAGACGTCTGGTAGAAGAGCCGTACACCTAGGGGCAATTTAGGGTATTTGATTGGCCCGATAATACATGTCTTCAGACTGTGGGAGGAAACCTGGAAAAACCCATGCACAGACTGGGGATAACAATAGCACAGAAAGGCCCTCACTCTGACCTGAACTTGAACCCAGGTTGTACTTGCTATGAGACAACAGTGGTGCCCAATGAACGCCTACTTTAGTAATTAATTGTATGTGTACATACATAACTATCTACTCTATATATAGACTATGTACTAGGATGTACACATATATATTATAGATACAATATGATTGTATATTGTCTATAAACATTGTAAAATATACACAATGATTACACACGCTTTATTAACTACGAACATTTTTATGTCTCGCGCTTTCTCTCTCACGCACGCGCGCACACACACGCGCGCACACCGACACACGCACTTCTGGATATTTCTATGCTCTGGATATGATGATAGCTCAGGCCGGAGATGATAGCTCTGCACTCTGTGGACCTGTGCGTGAACTTCCCTTGTATTTTTTTCCCCTGTCACCGTGCACTCTGCTTTGCTCATATTTTTGCATGAGTAGCTTACAAACTGCTCCATTTTTGAACTTCTCCCTCCCTCCCTCTCCCTCTCCCTCCCTCTCTCTCTCTCTCTCTCTCTCTCTCTCTCTCTCTGAAGGTGGGGGCAGAGAGCTATTAGCTGTGCGCTGCAAACATCATTAGGAGGGGAGTCGCTTTCCAGCGTCAGCGCCGGAGCAGAGCGGAGCAGAGCAGGGGAGACCTGGCAACAAGGAGCGATACAAACTCAGCTGTCACACCGCCACAACCCCACAGTAAGTCACTGCAAAGTATCCGTGCATTACCCCCCTATTCCCCGGACTGCCTGTCACTGCCTCGCCTCGCCGCTGCCACTTTTCTCCCTACCCGGAGCTGTGAGGGGAAGGAAGGAAGGAAGGGAGAAAAATGGCTGGAAAGAAACTGGGCAGGGTGGCGCTGACGCTCACTTCAAAGCCCTGGGAGAAATGTTTCACTTCGTCCCCTGACCCATTTATTTATTTCTTCATTTGTTCATTTGTCTGGACGCGTGCCGGGATTCGAACCCGTGCACTTGTCACGTCGCGACGCGAACTAGTGCGCGAGGCAGCAGGCGGAGGGGCAGGGGAGGGGGAGCGCGCGCCGGGCTGGAATCTGACCGCGCGAGGTGCGCGTCCGCCGGGGGAAGCTGGTGTCGGGCGCCCGCTGCACTTCCACTAACTGCGCCACTCGACCTCGGCTCAAAGCTTCGCTCACTGTTTTCCCCGTCGTTCGGCGTTGACACACACCGCTAAACACGCTTCCTCCGAGCCCCGGCTGCCTTCTTTTCAACTCTTTTCGCGCTGTCATAGGCGTTTTTTTTATTATTATCTGCGTTTCACCATCGCGGAAGTGCTTTCCCTACACGAAGAAGAACAACTAAGCACAGTGCACACAATCTGTTCAGACGTGGCCCCATCGATTCTGCACGTATGTTAGAATCACTTGTGTGTGTGTGTGTGTACGTGTGGGTTTGTGTGCGGTGCTACTACACAGTGTGTACGTTACATTGCCAGCTGGTTGTAAAGGACATAGGGTTTGTGATTGCTGGACTACCCGTGATGTCATTCATCCTAGCCTGGACCATTATATAACGGGACTGTAGGGAAGCCTGTGATAGCAGGCTATTTTTACTCTGTTTACACCTCAGAGTTGCACTCTCAGTGCAGGCTATGTGTCCCAAGTGGTAGCCTATGCTTTCACTCACATTATGAATTTAATATGGCATCTAAATGAGACCGGGGGGATAGGCAGATCAAATAAAAATGCACTTAAAGTGTTTGCCCTTTCCCTTTCGCAGTGTGACTGTATGCAATTTGAAGAAAAGTTGACCAGATTTACTTGTTGATTGTCTTCTCGGGTCCTGTATGGGTTGTGTTTCCATCCCCGAGGCGATGAATGAACTAGTCGTTAAGCCCTAAAGAAGGCGGACACTGCACAAACACTCCATTTAAATCTTTACTCACAGGCACTGCAACCAGGTTGTAATGCGTCTGAATATATTAAGCGTAAACGTGACACACATTTCACGTGAAGCTGTTCCAGTGGGGGTTTCATTGCTCTATCAGCTTGTCAATGCTTATCAGTCTCTTGCCCAAAGAAGTGTGTAGGTCATCATCCATACAGCCCATAAAACAAAACATCCCGTGCCTTCTATTTTGAACTCTATGTGCTGCTTTTATGTGCGATATGCCACAGACCTTCACAATTTCCTTCCAAAATTTTGCTTTCAGTGTCTGTAGAGGAAATCTACTTTTACAACTGTTGACAGGAAGGCATTCATATTTTTGGTGAAAATGAATGAAAGATGACCTGAAAGGTTTTGAGACCTTGTTGCCATATAATAGATTTTTTTAAGGTTATGCTGCTGAGGATTTTTTTTGTACAAAGTCTTGCTAGAAACGCAAACCTAAATCTTTTAATCCCAATCTTTATCCAGTTCCTGTAAAACTGAGCATTTGCCAAGGCAGTATTTTGTATATTATATTGCACTTGATACAAATGGCTTTTCTCTCAGACTGCTGACAGATGCTGTCTGTTAGGATGTTTAATGAAACTGCAAGTTTCTTTTTATGGCTCCCAGCTGCTTTCTAGTTCACTCTCCTGCAAAAGGGAGAATATTTTCAATGGTTTAACGTGCAAGGGAGCAGTTCTTGTACGGTCTGCTGCTCAGTTAAAGGAATGCCTTGATCATCTTCATCATCGTCGTTGTTTAATGGTTGGGTTTGGGAAATGTATCCCTTTGCAATCGCCAAAATGCATATGCAGTCAGTATCGGTTCAAATGCGCTTCAGTTTTACAAGCTGTGTTTTCAGTGGAAGTTGACAACATGACTGTGTTTATCAAATTCTGTTGCGATGTTGAATCTGAGTGAATTGTTGACCGCTGAAAGTCTTATACTATTTTTTGGGATAGTAGTATTTATTTTGCCACTGTGAACATGAGAGACAAAATCTGTGTAGGGCAAGCAGTGACAGGAGCTTTCATTTGGCGTAGATCAGTTTACCAGCAGTCAGGTTTCATTCAGGGATTTGAGCTATAGTAGCAAACGAAATGTGTGAGCTTGTAGAAATCCCCTCTGCCATTTCATGCGGTCTCCTGAATGGCTAAAGAAGATTGTATGTGCTGTATGAGCTGAGCAGAAATGAAATATGTTTGTGAATAGTCCCATTTAGACCATGGAGATGAATAGTCCTTCACATCTAATGGTATCCCCGGCCATGATTTCACAGATCAAACTGGGATGATCTTTAATGTTTAATGATATTAATCTGCATTCACTAATGCGGTAACAAAAAATATAAAATATGCCGCTTCTTTTCTCCCTCAATGTACCATATGTGCATGGTTTAAGGTGGCCACAATGCAGAGTCCAGCAGCAGATGAGACTGCCTCTGAGGGCTGCTTTCCACATTCTCATGTGATGTGAGAGCAACAGTTGGTGGTGGTAATGCACCTCCGAGCTGGCAGCAGAAGAAGAGGGTGACAAAAAACATGGAGGAGGAGAGTGAAATATAAAGTGCGGAACAGGGTTTGCAGATGAGTGAAGAGATTAAGTCATCAAAAGCGCTGTCACGGTCTGGAATTTCTAAACCTTTTCTCATTCAAATTGATGGGAGAAAAAGGGTGAAGGCCTCTCTTTGAAAGATGTACAAGTGACTGTGACCAACTGAGATACTGACACCATGGCCGCTAAGCTCGTTGGTGTAATAAAAAAAAATGTTGTCACTGTTTTGTCTGGAGAGATATTTGCTTCTCAAATGTTCCAATCTGCAGGAACAACAGACTGGAGATGGGAGAGAGGTGGAAATCGGGGAGGGGGGGGGTGAGCATCACTCTGACAGGACCTGATTTTCGGGGAGGAGGGAGATGGTGAATCGACGGGGCTCCGGTATTAATCCCTGTGGAATCCCCTGACGAGGTCTCGAGATTAATGGAGGCGAACGCCTCTTCTTGAGAGGACGACCCGAGGTGAACAGTGACTGGCTGAGATGCGGCGTTGGACGCTGCGTGGCGGCGGCTCGGCTGCACTGAGATTGCGAGCGGGGGCTGTCCTGGTGCTGCAGTCGCTGCAGACGCGAGTCGAGCGGAGTGGAAACGGTGCATTCCTGCACTGATTTTAGCAAAGAATTTCAGGGCTGGGATGGAACAAAAGTTGAAGTCAGTGGCTCCGGCGCTGAGTCTTTCAGGATGGTGGTTGACAGCTAAAGCCTGTGAGTCTTAAGGGTGGCGAATACATGAACAGAGGAGAGATATAAATACAAAGGGTGGGGAGTGAAGATAGGCGTGCTGTTACATGGTCGGTAAACTGAGGGTCTATAGGGGATTTAGGCGGGGAGGTGAGGATTAAACAAGTGCTGAGCTCGTCCAGAACCGACATGAGGAAATAATGAAATGTATTTCAGCTATTTAGGGAACAGTGGAGGGAGTAGGTTGTAGCTGGCCACCGGTGACAGGTTCAGCTCTCCCCGGGCTTCTCAAGCTTCGCCTTAGGTGCGGAGGTGAATTTGATGCCTTTTGTGTTAGGAAAACACCAAACTGTGGTGCTCTCTTGTGCGGACGCGGCTGTGAGTGAGGCGTGCTTTTCCACCCACGTACCGTTTGATTCCAGCCGCCACTCACTTTCAAATGGTAATGAGAGGCAATTAGAAGCCAATGTGTCCTAATCACAAGCCATTTAAGGGAGCTTGGCTCATTTGTCAGAACCATATGTGGGCACCGACCCACACACTAAAACACACATGAGCACACACACACGCATCCGCCAGATCACGCTAGACGTCCTGCCTTTGTCTCCGGAATGTGTTGCCTATGTAAGGGAAAAGAAGACAAGTGTGTGTGTGTGTGTGTGTGTGTGTGTGTGGTTGTCAGAGGCAGTGAGAGCTTCCCAGGTAATGATGGGGCGGAGGTATCGCAGCTCGGCAGATAAGTGACAGAAACGGCTCATTGCTCCAGCATGGCGGCGGCGGTAAGGGGGAAGGTGTGACCGATCGATCGGCCGATTACCCAAACAGGTGTTTGCAGAAACGAACCGTAGCGGCGGATCCCGCTCCCCGTGTTGGCTCGGGATCACCGTGGACAGGTTACACGGAGGCGGGGGTGTAGTGAGGGGTAAACACACGCGGTAGAATCCAGGAATAGCGTTTAGCTGCACCGCTGTGACGCCCCACCGTCTCCATCCCCTGCCAGATAAGAGCGTCTCGCTGCCGAAATCCGCCAAAGCTTCAGGTGGTTATGGAGTCCAAAGTATGTTAATGACGTCTTAACCACGGAGCTGAGGGCTCAGTGGAGCCGCCAGAGTTTCCTCCGTGGACGCCTCGCCACCGCAGCCCTGGGTGCGAGCTCTCGAGTACACATTATGCAAGCGCGCTGCGAGGAGCCACAACAAACTTAGGCACTTGTTCTAATAATGTAAACACGGGGAGAAAAATATTTACTCGCTCCGTCTTCAAGGATAGCGGTCGGGAAGAGGGAAGAGACAAAGCAACGCAGACAAAATTAAAGGGCCGGCCGTGATGTACGGCATATTGATTAGATACCGCTCCCCCCACCTCCTCGCCGCCCCCCCCCCCTCCTACCCCCCCCCCCCCCCCCCCACCCCACCCTACCCCCCCCACCCTACCTCTCCCCCATGTGTTATTCCACCTTCTCACAGGAAAGAAAAAACATTGTTTGATGTGGGGGGGGGGGAAACCGGTGTCAACCCTCATTTGCTGCATCCTCCGCCGGGTTGTTCACACCGCTTAATCCCCCCACGGTTGTCTCCGCTTTCACGAGGAGCTGCATGGGCGATGCTGGGAGCACGTGTGTGAGGAAGGAAAAATGAGGAGATAGTGTGTGTGTGTGTGGGGGGGGGGGGGGGGGGTAGTGTGGGCAGGGGCAGATCAAGAGATTGAGCTGTCTGGTTGGAGCGTGCGGTGTGCTCAGACCTTTTCAGCTCTGCCTTTCATCCTCGCCTATTCAGGGCCGCAGCGAGCGCACGTGCACGCACGCCAGAGAAAGGACGCGCTCGCTCGCACACAGAGCGCCGCTTTTAAAGGGGATCAATGGGGGGGGGGGGGGGGGCGGTGGTGGTGGTTTGTGCGACTGTTGCGTGTATTTTGTGTGAAAGAACATTCCACCGTTTTGCGATTGTGCGTGGCCGGCCTGTGAGCCTTGCGTGTCTCAGACTTTTGACACTTGTTGAAGCCCTTCGGCGTTGTTTGACTGTAATATTTCATCAGGATAAATGTTTAAGGTTTCCTTTGCATATTTATGTATTCCAATATACTTTGGGTGTGGGTGCGTGTGAGCGTGGGAGGGAAGGGAGTCCTTTGTGGCCCTGTTTTGGTGCCTGCCCGTCTTTATTTTGAAGTTGCAATCTAATCGATTCCAATCTTCTGAATGGCCAAGCTAATCCCGCTGTTTTGAATGAGGGAGACACACACACACACACACACGCATATATGCACATGGGGAGAGAAATGGAGGCAGCGAGGACCCAGCCCATCCCACAAACTTGTGTTACACTGTCGGGTCGATAAGCCACTGCATGGCTCAATAACCTTGTGAAAAAGGGAAGCTGGCTTCGGGACTGGGCTGGTCCGCCTGTTGGCTTTGGCTCTGTAATGGCTGCCAGCGTCGCTGACATGATATACCGCGGTCTGTATGCCAGGCTGAGTGCTGTAAAAGGCTGTAACCGGGCTGAAGTAGCGCACCGAGTGCGGAGTACAGTGCCTAAACGGCGACACGAGTGCTTTGAAGGGCGCAGATTGGGCTGCGGGTCCAAGCAGGGCCTCGGTAAATAGTGTTTGGGAAGATTGCTCCCCGTGCCGGAGCTATACATCAGCCTCGCGTAAGTGACCGGGCGGCGGCTGGTTCAGTGAGCTGCTCCTTTGATTTCTCTGCCTTGATTCATATTTGATCGCGTTCCAGCCAAGGCCCGGGTAGCAGGAAACAGTTTTAAGCACTGATCTTTCCAGGGCCAAGTCGAGCGAGGGAGAGCCTAACCGATAACAGCCCGCTCGCCAGCGGACGTCCAGATGTGGCCGAATCCAACCAGCAACGGCTGCGAGCTCTCTCAGCCTCGCTGCCTGAACGCGTTTTTATTCACTCGAGTTATTCCGATTGTTGTTGAACTTTTTCTCATCGTCTCATCACTTCTCTAAATAGGAGTGCCCCACTTCAGAACAAATGTATAACCGGCAGCGTGTGAGGCGAATCAAAGCCGGACGCTGCATCTTAAATCAAGGCAACGTATGCTTCTGTTTGGTCTGCCGAGAAACATTGCTCTCGCCAGGCACTTTTTATGCTCATGTTATGTTTCGAGCTTTGTTCTCCTTAATTATCTTAATAGGAGATCATAAATTCTTAGGCTTTAATTCTGCTCCTGAGTAATATGGTGCTTGACTATACTTTCCCGGAATTATGAAGCTGTTTGATCAACACCGAGGAGCGTGCAACTTCTCCGTGCTGTCAGCTTTTCTCTGCATCCAGACAAATTAAGTCCTCTCTCGATGCACTACTAATATTTCTCCAGACTTTTTCTATTATTTTCGGCGCTTTGCAGTGTTTTTCGGCGGCCTCCGTCACGCTCTCTCTCCTCCCCGTCCCCTCCCAGCCTAGTCTCCCCTCCTCTCTCCTTATCGGAGACGGTGGAGGATTACAGTGGGGAGCTGACACTGACTGGCAGGCAGACAGCTCCTGCAGACTCCGCTGTTCCCCACAGAGCTGCAGGCCCGGGACGGGGATAAGCTGACAACCTGGGACGCGGCCAGAGAGATGGTGATGGGGATGATGAAGAAGAAGAAGAGTTGCAGGCATTCGGGGTCACGTACATATGTTGGAGCACGAAACCAAATGATTTTTAATACCTGTTCATCAGGGTGCACCAGTCACGTGTACGGGTTATGAGCATCTGTGCCAAAAATGCTTTCACAACCTGCCTCTTTAGATGCAAACAGATGTAGGTCAGGTGTAGAAGTGTGTATTTGCTCATGCTAATCCTCAGTGTCTTCCCACACTGGTTCTATATACAGTAGCTGAGTGGTTATATGCACAGAGCCCTGAGGTGACTTTACCTTCAGAGGGTAAAGACTGAAGTGACGTAAATCGTATAAACTGCCTGGTGTTGCATCAGAGTGTTTGCGTTTGGGGTCTGAGGCGAGCACACAGTGTGCCTGATGAACTAAAAAAAAAAGAAGAAAAAAACAAAAAAAAATATTTGCTGGTCCTCCTGCAACCGTGAGCTGCAAGGTGGGTGTGTGGGTATCAACAATGACTTAAGTCAGCGCCAGGAGGATATGCATTTAGAGAGAGGAATTCAATAACAGGAAAATGGCCAGTGATAGAAACAATCCCTGGAATACCAAAACCCACCCTTCACCACTGTTGTTCTTGGCACCGGCTCGCTCTCCATTACTACTCTTTACTCCGCGGGACGCCCATGCCAAGTGCGATGCGTCCTCGCACTCGTCTCAAACAAATCCAATCTCCCTGATGGCTCGCCGATCGCTCCCCGGCCTGGAGTCCCGGCCTGGAGTCCCGGCCTGGAGTCCCGGCCTGGAGTCCCTGCCTGGAGTCCCGACCTGGAGTCCCGGCCTGGAGTCCCGACCTGGAGTCCCGGCCTGGAGTCCCGGCCTGTCCTCAGCCAGCTGTGCTCTACCTGCAGACAGCGGGGGCCGGGGCGTGTGAGGACGCTGCTGGTCCCCGGTGACGGAGGGCCAGAGTGTCACCGTGTTAGGACAAGCCTCTGCAACCAAAGCCCAGGCAGTATTTAAAACGCTGTCTGTAAGGCTCAAAGTATTTCCTCTGGGACTGAGCTCTAGTGTGGTTTGAGAGGACCCAGTTGCTAGGTAGCCTGCTCTGCCTGTCTGCCTGTCTGTCTGTCTGTCTTTCTGTCTGTCTGTCTGTCTGTCTGTCTGTCTGTCTGTCTGTCTGTCTGGCTGGCTGGCTGTTTGTCCATCCCTCTGGCTGTCTGTCTGTCTGTCTGTCTGGTAGTTGAGGCTTGGCCAGTTGGTCTTTCTCACTGGAAGGCTTGGGGGCTGCATGGCCGCCGTTCGGCCTCATCTGGCCGGACATTTGACTGGACGCTTGGCTGCGGGAGAGCGAGCTGACACGCTTTCTGGATCCCCCGTCTGGCTGCCTGACTCGCTATTATTTCTGGCCCTTCCTTCAGCTATGTAGTAAGCTCGTGACATTGGGACCGAGGTGTCCTACAAAGCAGTGCCGGTCGAGACAGCGAGAGGAGCCGGGGTGTTCCCAGCCCCGGCAGCTCTACGATATCTACGATATCTCTGTGCTTCCACCAAGTTTCTCCAGCGGTTACTACTGCTGCCTGATGAGCGCCGGAGCCTTCCTCCATGCTAACATGATGTGCACACACTGTGGGCTGAGGACTGGGAGGACTTAATTGGAGCTCTAAGTTACACAGACTGAGGTGCTGGCATTACCCCTGCTGCCTGTGAGCGCGGCGCTTCCACATCTTCCCCCTCTTACACTTGTGGAGGTGAGAGCGAGAGGCAGGATGTTACTTCGCACATTTAATTGCTGACACCGTCGAAGAGTATGCAAATCATCGGAACTCTTCTCTGTTTGTGTTTGTCTGCCCCCCCCCCCCCCCCCCCCCCCCCCCCTCGATGTGTTCGTGGCAGACAACCCGTGGGGAGGGGTCAGGTGATGGGTCTGCGGTCAGCCTCTCTGACACTGTCACCCGCCATCAGCCGCCGCAGGCCGAGCTAACTTGGCTGGCCTCGTCTGTCCCGGCCTGCCCTGGATCAGCCAGCGCTCATTTTTTAAAAACGTAATTCATGCTAATTTTTAATCTTTATTCAGCCGGACCGCCTCATGGAGATCAAGATCTTTTTTTTTTTTAATAAACAAGAGAGAATTAATAAAGCGGTAATGAGAAGTCAGAGCGGTCGGAGGTGTGGGAGGTTCTGAGGTGGAAGGCGGGGTCGGTGCAGGTGCAGGGAGGGTTCACAGGTGAGTACGGTGACGGCGCCGCTTCCTCCCGGCTGTGAGGGAGCGCAGCCCGCGGTGTGATGGAGGGGACGCTGGCCACCAGGGGATTTGTCATTTGCCATAAAGCGTAATACGCTGTGATGCACAAGGGTGCAGCCGGCGTGTTAATGGGCCGGGACAATAGTGGTCAAGGACGGGGACGGAGCTGGACCGCACGGTAGTTTTACAGCCGAGGACGGGACGGACAGACAGACAGATGGACGGACAGACGGACAGACAGACAGACAGATGGACGGACGGACAGACAGACAGACGGACAGACAGACAGACAGACAGACAGATGGACAGACAGGCAGACAGACAGACAGACAGACAGATGGACAGACAGGCAGACAGACAGACAGACAGACAGACAGGCAGACAGACAGGTCCTCATGAGAGACCGGGCAGGGAGGAGACACACAGCCGCAGCTCAGATCAGGCTCACGTACGACTTCAATGATGTGCCGACTGTCAGAGCAAATATTTGCATGGACGTACAACTCACTCACTCACACACATACACACACACACACACACAGACACACACACACATGCAGACAGAGACGTGCGCACGCACACAGGCTGCAGCTGTGCTTCTGCTGGGGCACACGCCCATTGCAGGGGCTTGCCCAGGGAAAATACCTGTGGTAGGGAGAAGAAAGTTGACCTAATGGGAAATTACTAGGCGTCCTCATCAGACCGAAAGTAATTCATACATTCCATAACCTCCTCAACAGCCCTTACGGGAACTTTGAAAGCGGGGATCTGGGCCAGACGTGGCTCCGGTATCAAGCTGCTTTTGGGAACGTCGTAATAGGACGGAGCCGACACGTTTTAATCCTGCTCCTCT
Organism: Karalla daura; assembly: GCA_029224185.1. NCBI lineage: Eukaryota > Metazoa > Chordata > Actinopteri > Chaetodontiformes > Leiognathidae > Karalla > Karalla daura. The sequence continues at coordinate 8,735,500 of CM055205.1, read as the reverse complement.
CATCTCTGGAGATTGTTAACCTCACGTAGCAGAAGCCGAGATGTCGTAAAGAGCGTAGTGTGGCTGCTGTGTTATGCTCTGACTGAAACCAGGCAACCTGAGCTGGGACTTTCACCTTCATCCGTCTCTAGTCTGCCCCGCTAACATTTCCTCCCTGTATCGGGCCTTGGGTTTTTCCTCAGCGGAAGCTCTCGGACGCCGCTTCCCGCTCCCTGTCTGATGTGCCGCGAGGCCGTAACAGTGATTAAGGGTGCGACAAATAAAGCGGCTGGTCTTCACTTTTATCGTCAGCCGCTGACATTGCCTCCGCCGTCTCCCCTCTTGATGGCGTGCCCCATAAATGTCACGGCGGCACAGCTCGGGACCAGAAGAAGCTGTGACCATCAGAAACGTGTTGTGAGCATGTCCACAGCATTTGGAGGGTCAGGGTCAGGGTCAGGGTTAGGATTGGGGTTAGGGTTAGGGTTAGGGTTAGGGTCAGGGTTAG